>JAOTQE010014132.1:0-22481 GCA_025631205.1 Nesometra sesokonis | reverse complement strand
TATTACATGGTTATTAGTAATTAAAATAAAATTATTGATGACGTCATCGACCATTACAAGCGTACGTAAAATTGAGGGTTAGTACAATCGGGGGACGTAAAAACGGGGTTCTACTGTATTTTCAAGAATTTTTAATTTACCAAAGCATACTGTGATTTTATTTTACCTGACCATTTTCCTCCTTTTGTGTGTTCATACAATTTATTATTGCTTAATCAATTAGGTCTATTTTTGCAATTCTTTTTCTTCTTTTCTTCTCAGTTGTTTGTCTTCCAATAGTTTTCTTTTATGATACTCTACTTTAACCTTTAATTTGATACTTAAATCAGTAGTTGATGTGTTCGAAGTTCAAACAGGCGCATAATAAAAAGAATAACACGTCATTTTAAAATATTATTATAGTATTAAATTATTATTATTTGCAAGATTACAGTTGCGTCTATTGTAATTTAAAATTTATATCAAAATTTATCTTTAATATTAAATATTCTTGTTGGCTTGTGACTGTAATTAATCCATTAACATTTCATAATGCTTGCCGAATACATCACGCATTTTTCAAGTACCAATGAATGTATACACGCATATTTGTGTAATGTACTTCTGCCTAGACGATATATACACACACTCAAAAGCATAGCAAACAAGGTTCAAGTGACCACCCATACTGGTATTAATAACACTACGGTATAATCAATAACATAACTAACATTGGTCATCACAGTTGCTAGGTTACCTACAGCAATTCTACCGATAATAACACAATTCTCACATTGGAGATGCAGTTTGATTCTTAAATTGCAAAAAATAGAAAATAAAAAAATACTATTAAAAAAATTGGCTGGTAGGATTAACAAAAATACAAACTCTCGATAAAAGCAATGAATTTGGCAACAATTAAAATAAGCATCAATAAAAAATGATCAATAAATATGTTTTATTGGAATATTCAAAGCTGTTATTTGAATTATTACAACAATGCTAAACAAAATCGGCACATTGAAGAAATGCACAAGAAACGAGTTTCCAAATTCTTAACCTTAATGTTCTACTCTGGGTAACTAAGTAATATTTCTACTCTAGCACCTTTTATCCTAAAAAAAAAACAAATTGACAATATCATCCATGAAAAAACAATCAGCTAAAATGTTTAATTTTCAACTAACATCACAAAAAGCTTGTAAGTTAATAGGAGAGGGCAGTATTAGTAACACAAATGAAAAGGATATCCCGATACAGACCTCAAATCTAGGACAGTAAAATATTCTGCAAGGGATACAGAATGTGACTTTAACACGTTGACTGCCAGTCCCATTTTCCTGTTTTGTTCCCGTGTGCCAGAACAGGTTTACATGTACAAATATAGTTTTTTAAGGTTTTATTTAGTCACATATCATCAAAATAGGGTGTCTAATATTTTGGTGGGAAAATATTAGGTGACGAGTATACTCGTCATTGGCACTGGGAAAAAGTGTTCTTGCCTACGCCAAATACGATTGTTATTAGTGACGAGTTTACTCGCTTGCATTAAGGGTGCCAGGACACTTTGTAATCTTTTAAACTGCCTGCAATGAAACACAACAAACAAACGGAAGTTATTTCAACATTATCGTCTAGGGGTATCTTCACTGAACTACCCCTGAAGAGGCTGTAAGTTTACTTTGTACGCATGTGTCGTGAGCCACGTTATAAAGGTACACTGTTTTTGACGAGAATACTCGTCACTGGCGCACATATCAACACCCGGTTGGCGAGTATACTCGTCGCTGGCAGTCAACGTGTTAAAGGGTTAATACTAAATACTAAATGTAGATCACAAGTTCAGAGTAAATTAATTCCAATGTAAGACTGAGCTTGAGTATGACTTAATGATCTGAATGAACACTTTATAGCAATCGATGTCATACAGTTTCATTCAATTAAAACTTCAACCTCGATTCACATTAAATTCAAGTACCTAGGATTACCATAGATTAGTTAAGTGTCTAGAGGCGGCCTAATAGATTTTCGAAACCATCTTAGGGCGATGGACGATATAAAGTACATCTTAACAATCGTTGTAGCCTAACATGTGTTGATACTAATGAAGAGATACCCTAGAGGCTACTGGCCATAGAAATCTTGACCGTATAACGTACTTTATCAATTCAATAGCCTTTACTAAAGGAATCCACCAATGACAAAAGCTATTCGGTTAATTAATTTTGAGACAGTAATTATCACTGTAGATTTTTATATGCATTTAACAATATCGTTGGTAGGTTAGTGAACTTTTCTTTTCTTAACTATTTTCTTTACAATCCTGTCAGCTGCTAAGTGTAACTTTTTTAACTTTCACTGAAGTTAAAATTTCACTAAAAAACAATGATTATTAGTTTACTAGTCAAGAGAACAAAATAAAACAAAAATATCATTTTTTATGACCTCCAATTCCAAATTTACATAAACACTTTTTAGTACGACGAGTGTGTAAATGTTAAGGTCCATTCAAGACCTTAAAAATTTCAATATTCAATTTTTCTTTTGCTGAACTTTTTAGAAAATACTTCTTAAATTTAAACCTTTTGAAGTGCAGTCATACTTCATAGAAGCATTGAGTATTTAAAATGACAGTTTTATTAGTAAACATAAAAAATATAATAAATATAAGAGTAATTACATAAAGAATCACCATTTTCGCCAAGTTTGCCTGTACTTTTTCGATTCGTATTTAGAATGTTTTTGCGAGTCTACTTATACCTGTTAATATGTTTAATATGTTTTGTTAGTTTGCCTGTACTTTTTCAATGCATTTAGAATGGTTTTTTTTTTGGTGAAAAAATACAACATGAAACTTGATCTTTGCAGTATAAAGACTATTATTAACAAAACTCGCTTTTCCTCGTAAAAAAGTTAAGCATACAAAAGGTTTCTAAAGACAACTTTTTATTAAATTATCAGGGATGTAATTATGTAGGATGGAGCCGCCAATCCTAAGAATGTTCCACCCACCCTAAAGCTTATTTTAAGACCTTCCATCCAGCCTAATTCCAACCTTCCACCCACCCTAAGCCTCTGAAAAAGGTAAAATACTGTTTTTAGTCAACATGCCACCCACACTTACATTGTTGCTGGCCTATCCTTGGATTTTTCTAGCTACATCCCTGAATTATTTATGTATATCATACATGAACATGGATGTAGGTTTATTTTTGTGTGTGTTTGACTCCAAATATCTCGATTTTCTCTTTTAATCCGATTACTTGTATTCACTGTTCAAATTTCAATAGCTTTCATAAAATAATCAATAACTTATATTATTATATTATCAAACTAAGTCTTTCGTTGTTTGTACATTTGTACAAATCACCCTGGGCTATGTTTAAGAACACCAATATCTGAATGTGAATTATTAATACCCATATCATAATGACACCGACAATCCAGTAATTATATATTTGACTTGGATCAACGATGGTTTTACTTTTCGCTCTTGTTATTTGTTCCATCTGAGTTACACTGTAAGCCTAGTTAATGAAAACAGTGAAAATCAGTTAATCCATCTGGGTAAAGAATATCCTTAAAGCTTCTGGCGGGATAACCACAATTTCAACCTCACAATCTTTCCAATCAATTTTCCACATCGAAAGTTCCAAACATCCATAAGCAAATTTCCGGCAAGTAATCCACAGAAAAGAATGGCATCAATTCTTGAGTAAAAGAAAAGTTTCTTTGTTTGCTTTTGAGGCAAATTTAAAAACAAGTTTTTTGAAAGACTTCTTTTCATTGGCATTACACTTTACCTAATATGCCCTAATACATCCTATCCTAATAAGGTTTTAAGTTATCATAAATGCTCTTTTATATATAAATATTTGGTTAATTCACAATGAATGTTTTATATCGTTTTTTTGACTGATTATAGTATTCTTTTACAGCTCCAATGAGGAGCTATGAATGCACCCATCTGATTAATCAATTTTAAATGAAACAATACCTGGGGTTTCTCAAATCTTTTATTGGATAAAAATATTAAAGGATGGTACAATTTTAAACAACTCCTTAACATGATTAAGTACTGTAAATATTGCTTAGGTTAACCTGAATATTGGCAAAAGTTGACAAGACTTGATGCCAGACGCAAGACTTAATGCAATCACCCACTCGCCTATGTCACTCACTCTGTGTACTTCAGTAAACATTGCCTTGATGCAAGACGATCTGAGATAAGTCATTTGTATCAGCCTAAGATAACAAGAGCCGCTGAGCCGAGATGACCACACACATCAAACGGTCAATCACACTGTGTCCAAGTTCAAACTCTATCCACTCTGAGACATTTTGATACCTAAAGAACGTGGACGTTGATAGATGTACAAAGGATATAACAATTATTTGGTAGATTGATAACAGATTTGAATAAATGTAAATAACTTGGTTTGGTGAGAAGTACAGGTTCAACTTGGCCTAGTGTTGTTGATTTAATTTTGTTAAATTTCAATAAATAATTAAATAGTTTTTATACCATTAGACAAAATTACAGAATTCTGTTTACTCACAGGAATAGATGAGAATGTGGATTTTCATAAAATGTAGAATAATACCAATTGAGTAATTAAATTAAAGTATCTTGGAAACAACAAAAATTTGCAATTTGCTTTAAAATTACTAATTGTCCATCTTATGAACAAGGAAATAAGTTATCATGGTTAATTTTTCAATTACAAGAAAGTAAACAATCTTTCTTTCGTAATCAATCATGTTTTTTTAACATTTAATATTCAAGTTTTGTAAATGATTTACCCTTAAAATGGGAATTTTTTTTATTTACTTTGAAAGCATCACAAGCATCTATTTGCATTAAAAATTGTTTCTTTCAGTCAATAGAGCACCAGACTAAACCCGAAATAAATATTATTGATTGACAATGATTGACTGTTATTGATTGCTTGATTGTGACTGAGTGATCGTGATTGATTGATTGATTGACCTCCTTACAAAGCTATAAAACAAGATTTTTTTTTAAAGTTTTGACTTTCTCTTTCTTGGATTTTCGGCTCACCTAAAAAAAAAACTTAATCAGACGGGTAAATTTAGAGCCCCCTCATTGGATCCAGTAGAAAACTATAAAAGGAATGGACACAATGGGTAACCAAGCTGGTAACATGAAACATAGAGGGAAGGTAATTTATCAGAATTGTCATCAATTTCTGTGAGATAATAATTGAGTTAGACACTGCATGTCAGTATTCATTGGCTTTATCATTAGGATCCATCCTCTGAAGTGTCATTCTGAAATGAATACGTTCCATTAATAAGATATGCAATGGATTATACCCCGGTTATCCCGTACATTGGTAGGATCATGTTTTAGCCCCGAAGTTATAGTTAACAACCGATACATCACCAGCCGTTGGCACTCAACGGCCTGTATAGCCCACAGATGAACTCTTCACACGTCAGACAAACCTCACATCAGCATTGTTACCTCATAATTGACCAGAAGTTTAAAAAGCTTTTATGTATTTAGAAAATACAAAATAGACAAAACAACCTTTGCTGCAATCCTTTTTAATCTTTCACTTCTAAATTTGTCCATTTGTTACTTTAAATACTTTTACTGTTGTTGTTGTATATAATTATTATATAGAGAAATTTTTGAACTTGAGAGTTCAGAGATCATGTCATATAACAGAAGTTAAACCAAACTGTGAAATGTGTTTCTACATTAAAGATTCTGAGAACTAAAGGCTATGGAAATGAAATTTCATGCTTAACTAGATCTTTTTTAAAGTTCAAAAACCATGAAACCAATGTAAACCATGAAACCAAGGTAAACCATGAAACCAATGTAAACCATGAAACCGATGTAAACCATGAAACCAATGTAAACCATGAAACCAATGTAAACCATGAAACCGATGTAAAATATGAAACCAATGTAAACCATGAAACCAATGTAAACCATGAAACCAATGTAAACCATGAAACTATTTAAAACTGCCCAGACTGTTAATTTCGCAAAATTTAGGGTCGGCATCTTCTTTTTTTTTAGTTTTAACAAGTCCCTTTATTTTGTTGATAAACATAAAATAATCCAGAAAAATCCAGGAAATTGTAAGACTATAAAAATATTCAAGTTATTGTAAAAAAATATTTACAGTGATTGAAGAACTAAATTATAGTGAATAAAAAAAATTGTGTTATAGAAAATACAGCAACAGGTGCCTACTAAAAAAAAATTGAAAAAAAAAAGATTTTTTGACTGACCAACCCAAATTTTGTGGGCAACATGACGATTTTTTAAGGCCTTTCCATCGGACTATCCACATTAAGCTATCCTGTTAACAACATTGTTCATGTACACAAAAAAGATTACAACACAATTGTTTCAGAGAAGGAAAAGTAGCAGAGATTATCGCTTGAGTTATGTTCCCTCTGACATTTGTGTGTTATTCTAGGTATCTCACTGAATAAATTCATCCATCCATAATGCAGGTGTTCCTAACCCATATCAGAATATAATAAAAGCACATCAACTTAATAACTTGCTCTCTATGTTTTTCTGCCAAACCTGTGAAATTTCTGTCAATACCTATTTGTATACTCATTCAGATCATTATGTAAAGCAATGTACACTTTACTCTCAGTGTTCCGATTATGATGTGAACCAGTTAATTGTTTATTAGGTTATTGCCCGCATCTGGGCGTGCACACCACCATCATCATTGTCTACAAAACCTAATAATACCTATAAAGATGAGTCATATAGGGATGTCACAAACTATAGTCTTTAACAAAAGATAATAAATTCATAATTTCTTTTCTTTATGGAAGTATGTAAATGCATCCAGGGTTGTGGATGATATGAGCTTCCTTATGGATTATTATGCATATGGTACAAAAATGTGAGTTTTGATTTCGTAATGACCTGGTAAAATTTAAACATTAACAAGATATGTAACCTACTGCTTATAAAGTAGAACAATGGTTTCAATATTTGTATGTTAATGGGCCAAAAATAAAATTTATCAAGTAAGCAATTAAAAGTATGGTATATATTTATTTGGGAGGAATAAAATTATTTGTATTTGGTATTTTTTAAATGCTGAAAACTTTCATGATTGGCTTTCTAAAAACTTTCATGATTGGCTTTCTGATTTGAATGATAATTCACACTTAAGTTATACTGTAATTGCTAACACAACGAATACCCTAAAGGTATAAATTAAAATTCAAAACCAACAAGCTATAACTGAGTTCTTTGATTAATTGTAACATTATTCTGAAAGTTGAATAATAACCAGCATAAGAGCAGCAGTTAGCCAGTTTGACATCCATCAGATTGATGGGGCCAGGAGCGATCTCATCGGTTATTGTAACAAACCCCAAGCTAAGTTATGAGGGCCTAGCTGAATCAACAGAAACATCGAGTAGACAAACCTGCCAAACCTCCACAATACCTTTCTCCTGCAGACCCACCACACAGTTAGACCCACTAGCTAGGAAGTTACTCTTGCTAAATATGCAACCCCATGCCCTCCACGGCAGGGTGCTTAACACGCAACGTAACCCACACGAACGAAAAACAGGCACACTCTCCCCAAGGCAGCTGTAGTACAATACGATCGGAAATGATTCCAGTGTCAAATGATTGTTTTCTAATTTTCATCGATAAAAATAGGATAAATCATAACATTATGATTTGTGAATGATGCATCTGGTGATCTTTAAGGATGTGGATGTAATTAGGCCATGTGGGAATAGGTACTAGAGATAAGAGTCTTCAAGAGTTGTCAGCTGGTGTACCATCCAGAGGGAAAAAAACAGCAATGCTTCTCTATCAAAATAATGTTGAAATGAACATTTAGGTTAACCTTACAAGATCACAGGCATAAAACCATAAATCAAATCGTACAGTAGCTATAAAAACGTGTAATATCTAAGGAAACTGGGTATTTCATGACCAGCAAAGACATTATGGGATGGAGGTCTAATAGCCCCAGCATCGGGGTGGGGAGAGGTCCCTTTCAATCTTCCACTCCACATGACAAAGTTTAGCTGCATTACCAATGGAACATTAATGTTAACCTTATACAGCACTATAAAATTATGTGAGTTATAAAAGCTTAATAAATGTAATCAAAATCAAATCAATGTAATAAAAATCGAATAAATGGGTTCAAATTTAAACATTCAGGTTAAATGGAAAGTTCTACTAAACAATCGAAAGACAATTAATGGGGGTGACGAAACTTTTACAGTAAAAAGATAAGACTGTTACGATGATGTTTACTAGAACACTCAGTGACAATCAAGCAAAATTACAAATTCATGGGACAAACAGACAGAGTTTCAGTGCTATAGAAGATGTCCTTACAAAGATACCATTACATCATTCAACATCCACAGTTGTGGAACAGAAATGTTGAAATTCAGAATGTAATAAATCTGATTTCTACCTTCACATATATCATCAGAGTTTGTCAAATGTGAAATAACATGGTAGTAAAATTCAGATTGAGAAGGATATTTGTCTAGACTGATTATGCAGAAATTGAGGCCTTTGAAAATATATGGCCATTGATAATTTTTTAACTCCTGCTACATCTGTGAACACCATTAGCCTGTGTATACTATTGCAATAAAACATTTAAAACACATGGCTTTGTCGTGAACTACCGCAAAGTGTTTTGACAGTGATGACACAATTGCACACTAGGCAACTGAAATTGTTTGATACATACAACCCTTCTGTCTGTAAAACTTTAAATAAACTTTTACCTCTTTGCACCCATTGCACCCCCTATTATCAGAATGGCAAGATATATGTAACCCCTGTCTGGAAAACAGACACTTTTAACCCCAGGGCACCCCATACTCCCCTTGTACATAACTTTAGTTTACTGCACACAGCTAAACTGTTTACTAACTAGCAAAGGCTAACAGTACTTTCATGTCCAACACAACCTCTCCAATAAACAATGCTTCAATAGTAATTCCACGCAATTCTTCTGTCATCTTTAGTCTTCCTCGGCTGATATATATCTAGTTCCTCCAAGACAAAAGGACTTATGGCAGAGTCAAGCCAAAGGTACCTTAAGTCAAAAAGGTAGTTCTCCACAAAAGGCAGAAATAAGAAAATTGCATTTTTTTAAATATCTTGTTTATCTCAAAAGATATAGTGTAAACATTTCAAGATATAGTGTAAACATTTAAATTTCGTACTACATTAACAATTTTCAGATATATGATCAAAAAATGTTGAAAAATGCAGTTTAAAAAGATCCTGCTTAGCCACAGTATACTGATAAGCTATTTTTAAATGTTTCTAAAAATGTTTGTAACTTTGTAAGGAAACATTTTATCAATTTTTTTTGCATGTTAAAGATAATAAATGTTTGGTTTATAATTCATAAATTACTTAATTCATAAATTACTCAATTTTCAATTTGTTTGACTTTTACCTCCATTGGCTTGGATCTGCCACATGAGGTTTTATAAAAATTTAAAAAAAATAAATTGTCAATAAATTTTACGCTTACCTGGCAAAAAAAGATGCAGCAGCCGACGTCCCAGCCAAGGATGCAGCTGTAGCATGTATCTCAACCGGCATCATCTGAGCCCTTGGTAGCACTCCATTGCTTACCAACGGCATCAATACCTGTTGGTTAGATAGGCTTTGTAGCACTGCTAATCTTTCTGGTGGAGGCATGGAAGCTAAACTTTGAGGAACGGGACCTCGACCAAGTGCCATCTCTGCAGCCTTGGATCCATTTGGCATCCCTATATTATTCTGCAAATGCAAACAAAAGAATATTGTTAATATAAAACATTGTTTACACAAAACGAATATTGTTTATGTTATTGTCAAAAGTGATAGTTCTTGTGATAGTACAATGTAATTGTCTTTAAAAAAAATATGTACATTTTATAATGCTGCATTAGTATCTTGTTTAATGAAAAATAATAAAGACAAAAAGTATAATGCATATGAGAAGACAGCTGGTATATATTATGTAATAATAAGCAAGTTTCCATACGCTTGATAACTCAGATAAGGAATACTCTATGTTATAAAAAAACCTATGAATAAATAAATTAATCAGATACAGTAAGTACTGTACATGTAAAACTCCAAATCAGAGCTATACCCAACAATCTATTTCGTTGACCCTATTACTATTAACCCTAATCCCATTGGGGGCCTTTTTGCACCCCTGCAATTTTTGTTGTATGTGTATCTAGACCAACTGGTATTTCATGTTCAAACTTCATAACTGTTTTTTCTGCATGTTTTGAGGAATAATTCACTCATGATCCAAAAGGTCCACTAATCAACTTCAAAGAAAGTATAAGGCATACTCCAAGCAATGAGATACACGCCATCGTGACAGGTATTCAATCCGAAAGGTCCACTAATCAACTTCAAGTAAGAAAGTATAAGGCATACTCCAAGCAATGATATACACGCCATTATGACAGGATTCAATCCGAAAGGTCCACTAATCAACTTCAAGTAAGAAAGTATAAAGCATACAGTACTCCAAGCAATGATATACATGCCATCGTGACAAGATTCAATATTTCAACATAAATTATGTCATGATAATTGGTCAATCATCTAAAAAAAAATTGCATATTTTTGTACATGTTTCTGCAATTTGATACTGTAATAATATAATACAAAGTCATGTTTTTAATTAATTATAAAAAAAATGATAGTCCAGATTTTTTTATTCATTTTTCTCCAACATCACAAAAATTGAAAAACTCTAATAATGTAATCCGAAGCCATGTTTTTAAATATAAAGAAAAAAAGAATACTCCAGATTTTTTTTATTCATATTTACTTGACTTGTTTCACATACATGCTAACTTTCAAGTCAATCCGTCCATTCAATGCCCAAATTTGAAGGGTAAACATGCACCCAAGGCCTCATGTCCACAAAATAACCAAATGAAATTAGAGTCGACCTTCTCATTTACACACACCTCAGGCTGGAGGGTGTTTGTAAATGAGAAAGTTCGTAAATGAGAAGGTTCACGAAAAGTGGTCAAGTGAGGCTTCCAAAACATGTACTTGTGCTTATTTTGTGCTCTTTGTTGTTAAAAAAAGTTATGAACTAGGAGGAAACAAATGTAAAAAAAAACAAAGATATGATAAATTATCGGATAATTGCATCATTGGCCATTATTTTAACAACGTCCTTGACTGAATAGTGTTTGTAAAATAGAAGGTTGTAAATGAGAAGTTCGTAAATGAGAAGGTCGACTGTAGGGTTAAATTAAAGTCAAGAGAATTAGCATTTTCTCCCAATTAAATTTAGTATAAATGCAATAAATAAATTAAGCTAATATTGGATGTTTACTTTTTATACATAACTCATTAAAAAAACCAACAAGAGCTCAAATCATAAATACGTAACAATTGCTAGCATTTGACGGCACATCATTGTTACACAGTTGCTTTGTTCTCATTATCATTATCATCCCTGAGTACAGAGGATTTAAATTACACGTAAGCCTCATGCCGCTCAGCTCATATCGACTGCCGAAACACATATCCAGAGTTGGTGATAGACAAATTATTTCCTGAAACTGGTTGAGCTATGCATATTGTTGTTGTAATTCATCTGGGAATTTCAACCTTTAAAACTCTGATGTCAAAATGCTACAGACTGGATTATAACATTTGTTACATCCATCAATACTATGGATGCTTCATAATTCCATGGTTATGTACTTTAAAACAAGTATAGAGGAAAGACTGAAAAGATACTAGAATCACTAAATCTCACAAACTATCCATCCAACTGGGTAGTTTTACCATTAATAAATCCAGTGTGCACAGCTCAGAAAGATTGCCAACCGGGTTACTCACCTACGCCGCTACTATTTACTATTTACTATTTACTATTTACTCACCTACGCCGCTACTATTTACCCAGAAAAACGACTCTTTTCTCCATGGTAAAAATAACCAAGATGTTTTCAAAGATAGTAAAATGGAAACTTAGGTAAATCATGTAAAGCCATCACACTGGACATCACTGGCCAGCTATGCAATCATACATGACTTGAACAACACTTATTCTATAATCGACTTCTTCAAATATTAAATATCAATACAATAACAAATATTAAGCAAAATTGTAAATATTATATAATACAAATATAAAAAATGGTCCAACAAATTTAAGCAAAGTTGTTAGCCAAAAAGAAAATTTGAAAAAGGTAAAAAATGAAGAAAAGTAAATGTTAACATACCATTTTCGACATCTAGTACAGGAAGACATGAGAGTTAAAATTATAAGTTATATATTTCTTCAAACAAACCAATAGACACTACTATAAGTTAACCATAGAGAAAAACAATTCAACTAAACTACAAAAATATGAGTTCATAGGAGAAACTCTATGTGCTTACTCAACAGTCTGAACTAATTGAATTATTCCAAAATTTAAACCTATTTACAGCACCAATTTACAAGATTTAACAGACTTATAGAGATAAAAGTAATGTTCCATAATTTAATTCTATAATCAGAGTTGTTTGTTTTCCACTTGAATACAAAAAAATGTTGAGGGGGAATGATTGCCGGGAGAAAAAAAGGATGTGTACGATTGTCAAACGGGAGAAAAAGAGGATGGATACAATAAGACAATAGATAACATTTGCTTCATTACATATTTAGCTAACCAGCGGAACTTCAAACGAACAAACTGAAACTGTCACGCTTCGGTAGTCATCATAATGAGCGAAAACCATTTGATTCCGAAAAACACCAGTCATACTTCCATAACAGAGTGGACGGCCTAATACACTTTTCCTATTAAGCATATTGTATTACAAAGAGAATATACCGACTGTTTATGATGTAACTTATATAATAATGATAAATCTACTATTTACTGTGTGATATATTTGTAAATGTAATTAATGGGAGGTTGGTGGTTAGGATTTTGTTAGATGTTTCACCTTGGAGCAGTACCATCTGTTTCATGTTGTAAGGTTAATGACAATAATTAAGGGTGTACTTGCATGCGATTAAACCATTTATTAGTTTTCTTACTTTGGTTGACTTTTATCATAACCGAAAAACAAAACGTTTATCTAAACACTTTAAAGATAAAACTACTGGGAAATCTACTTAAACAATTAGCGTTTGTTAGAGTATCAATTAAACCATGTTTTTACCCTTGTGGAGTTTTAATGGCTAGAAAACATGACATGTTGAATTTTATTACAAAACAGAAACTACAGTTAACAGATACTGACAGTGTTTGGTATAATTTTTTAACTTCAGATTCTTCATTGACAAATTCTAATCAAACCAGAGTTCTGTTTTTTTTTAAATCTATTATTTATGATCGTGAGATTTCAATGCTTTTTGCAAGTTCTCTTTATTCCAGCCTCTCATCCAATTTCAATAACATTTCTTCTAAAATCTTAAGTTATAAATAATAAAATATATGACAATACCAATGTAAATCATTTTCAGAGATCGAAATTAAAAGTAAAAACTTGTGTCATCACAACCCCTTAACATAGACAAAAATAAGCAGGTTAACCAAAAATTAAAGACAAAAACATGCTGTATCTATATATAAAGATAAAGTTAATAATATTGATATTAAATTTAAAGGTATTGTCCATGTTTATGTTTGATTTGATAAATTAAAAACAACAATAATTATTTTTAATTAAAAAAATAATGTGGTATTTATTTGCAGCTAAATTTGATCTAATATTGTAAAGGTTTGTCCCTAGTAAATTAATACCATTGTTTATTTTATTTGAATACAGTAAATAGTATAATATTACATGGGTAATTTAATATTTTACTTTGTGATCTAACACTGGGAGTGAGTGTATTGCATAATATCAATTGATTTATCTGTAACAGATTACTTTTCATTCATAAATATTCCCAGAAATAAAACAACTGTGACAGTCGGTTCAAATTTACAGCTTAATCTGAATAGCTTGCAGTGGAAATGATACAGTACATCCTATTTAAACAGAATCAATTTAACATTCAAAATTTCTTTTTTAACAATAGGCAATGTTGACATAATGAATGTTGAGACATGGAATTCCAACACAATGCGATGAATTTTTGCAGTATGTTATACTTATAGGGAGTGTTTTTAATGGAACGCCAATAATATGTTGTGTAAAGCCAAAATCGCACTGGACTTTTTTTGGTAAAACTAACCGACACGCTGGCTAGCTTTTCAATAATTAGTCAAGTGCGAACAGCATAGGAAGTTTACCTAACAATGGAGAAAAAGAAACTCACCCATGCCACGTGGTTAACCGAGTCCCGCCTGCCCAGGAAAAATGACCAGGTTTGTTTTACCAAGCCAATGTGAACAGCGCAACAGGGGTAAACTTCCCAAGTCATATTATAGAATGGCGTTCATTGGTCAATTGGGTACTTCTGTGAGTTGTGCCCTTGAGTAATATGGTTTATTTTACAAATTTTACCATAGCTTGTAGTAAAACTAACCATGCCAAATAATCCAAGTACAAACAATGGTAAAATTTAACAATTTTAAATGTTACCAACTGTCTTGGTAAAATATCCCTTTTTAAATCCAGTGCGATTGTGACTTAAGAATCATTGTTTTTCAATTTGTGAGTTGTAGTTTGTTTTATGAAAGTCCCCATCACACAAACCTTCATTTAACATAGCATGAGGAAAATTGTATATTTTGCTCAAATTGCATATAATTTGTTACAGTCATACCGAGATGACCTGTTTATGGTGCTTACCTCTAACTCAAAAGTGGTAGGTTCAATCATAGCAATGTCAAAATTTATCCGTCCTACATTACAAAAATAAGAGGAAAACTAAATTGCACATGGATCATCATAACAATTCTATTATGGTAGAGTATGGCAATGTGGATTACGTAATCTTCCTCTAATTTAAAAGCAGTAGGTTCAGTCTAAGCAATGCCACCAAATCCCCAACCACACAAACACAATTAAAAAACAAACAAAACTATATTTCAGCTATTAATTAATACATTTTAATCTCTATACCCTATTGTAGTACAAGTATAAAAATGTGGGTTAGATGCCCTCCCTCTAATCCAAAAATGCTTGGTTCAATCTACTAAATGGACATTATCAACAATGTCCTTCAAATAATAAAAACAATATGAGCAACCTATTCCTCCAATTCATAATTAACCATTCCTATTGCTAACTGACGTTGTCAATCAAAATGTATTTACAACATATTGCAAATTAATCAATAATATTTTACCTGTATTTTTAATTAATTTTTTAAAGTTTGTTCTTACTTGGGAAGAAAGTGTCTCTGGCACAGCTGTATTTATTTGCCAAACATTTAGCATGTATTCATTTAATCCCTTGTTTGTTTTAGTTCCAGGCGGCTTGTAGGCAACAAGAAACGGAATTACTTGAGTCACTATCAAGTACTTTACTAGTAATGACGCTAATATCATTACCAACATTAAACACTGAGTGGTTAGTTAGCATTATGATACCTTTGATACTATAGATTTTGTGATATAAGTGTTTAAAAATTAAATTGCTATACAAGAGTGGTGCTGCTGAGTGGTGCTGCTGAGTGGTGCTGCTTTGTGGAACATGTTAAGCTTTATTACTCTTGTAACTTAGCAAATGATTAATTTATTTATAATTAATTTAAAATTATACCATATTTCTTAAAAAGAAAGCTGATTATTAGTTTCTAAGTTTCTTTAATTAATATTTTCAGTACTTGTTCTTGATCTTATTTAATTAGGAAGATACTTTTCATGCCATTCTCCTAGGCAGATAGAAACAAGAGGCTCCAACAATAAGAAACTACAAAGGGTACGGAATTGACAAAAAAAATATGAAAAAATATCTGGAAAATCCGATTAAATCCCATAAAAAAAATTAATATAGATAATAATTGAATAGGACTGGTGTTTATAATTAAGCGTTACTTTTGTTTATCATTATATTTTGTTATTTTTTCTACCTCTTGTATTGTGATATGGACAATTTGTCTGAAATAAAAGATGAAATGAAATGAAATAAAACATTAGAAAAGTATTTCCTATTTTTCCCAAATAGGGAGCCATGAATCACAAAAGTAAAACTTCTATTAACTTTTCTAAAAAAAATTCACAGATGTGCTGAAGTAAGAAAATATGCATCACAGTGCAATGCACTCGGTAATCATTAGCCTTACCTGCCAAATATTGAAATTTTGCATTATTATATCCAAGTAATTTATAGTAAAGTAACTAATCCTATAGACTGATAGCTCCCATAGATGCTAGCATTGTAACATCTGTACACTGTCTGATTGGATGGTATACACACCATCTACTTCTATACTATACCATTAGTATACCACACTTCCTGCTTTAATCTTATACGTCGATCTGCCTCAAGGGCCACACACACAATAACAACACAACAGGCGAACTCCTCTAGTTCCTGATCACCTAGCCCTATGGCTTCTGCCGGGCTGGGACATGTGCGTTTCATACCTTCACAATATTCGATACAGCCCCCAGGCTAGTTTGCATATTGACACTCTGAATGCAACTTAAACTCGCTAGTTTCAAACGATTGGTAGTGGTTGGTAGATTGCTAGCATTACTCCTCAACACTTTCATTACTTCCGAGAATTTTAAGTTTGCTAACTATCTGGACCAGAGGTATCATAAAAATTATAGATAATCGTCATCTTGAGAATTACTTTGCTGTTATAATTACTTTATAAGTTAAGTCTTTTCCATTTAGGAAACAGACAATAAAAGTACAAAACCACAGGCTGACACAAAGAGCTACTAAAAATAATTACTCTCAATTTTAGTTCATGAACTTTATGAAATGATGCTCACGTACAGTTCTCTCTTTACACTTGCATACATAATGTACATTCATGTATTAAACATTCAGTTATACAATGATATAATGACTTGTGGAGTGCATAAGTCAAGATCCTAATAATTAAATAAGGTATTAAACTAGTTTGATTGCAACATGAAGTTCCTGTAAAATGCATGCATCAATCATAAATTAAATATTTGTGGATTGCATAATATCATAGGATTTAAATTACATATTTTGTCAGACTTTTTAGTTTCTATTAAAGTCGTATTGTTACCATAAATTGACCAAAAACTCATCAACATTAATTTTAAAATTAACTTTCATAATATCAAATCAATATCAAAGTTATGAACTTGAACATATATGATGCATGACACGGCAAAACCACCAAGTTGTAGGAAAATTCAAAATTTAGTTATTGTTATAACCATATTACACATTTCCCAACCTTTAAAATGAGGGGTCAATTTTCAAAATCGGACATCTACAACTAAAGTTATTGGACAAATATACCCAAATTTCCTTTGTATTTGTTTATATTTCCCGTTGTTTATTTGCTTATTTCTCAATAATTCCTGTGCGACAACTTGGTGGTTTTGCCATGCCTTGCCTCTATGTATTTAAAAATTGTTTAATAAGATGTTTATGGTAATATAAGGAATGATCAAAATGATTGAGGCCTTCAATCTTTTTTATGTTTTTTGGTTATTTTTAGAATATAATATTGTAGTATTGGGACTAGTTATTTCTAAAACACCATAATTTCTAGTGTCATATCAGTATCTTAGGGCCTGTTCTAGTGGCGAGAAAAAATTGATTAAAAAAATGTTTTTTAAATTGATTATTTTCTGGCAGTAGAAACGGGACCAGTTCAAAAATACTGATTAAAAAATACAGATTAAAAACACTGTAAGGAATGAGGGTTGGAATGGCAAATAATCGATTATCGTGGTGCACTTTTAGTGGCAACACAAAAACAGCGATTATTATGTGACCGCGGTCAAATTGAAAAATAACATTAAAAATCTTTCCATGGGCCTACCAATTCAGAATATCATCCATTTTATTCACCAGTCCAATGAAACGATATGATTAAAGCTAATACCCCATTCAGACTAGCATCGCATTGCGATCGGTTGTAGCAATTGTGACAACCCAATCGCAAAGTAACATCGTGTGTGAATGCTCACCAATAGTAATCGATATCGCAATTGTTACTGGTTTCGATCGGTTGTTACAATCTTTATTACTCCCGATTACCACGGAATCGGATCACAACGAACTCCACAGGCACTGATTGGCTGAGGTCAGGACACCCTCTATCGCCGAATGAATTACGACAACACATTCTGTGAGGAACTGTTACAAAGTAAAATGTGTATATGAATGCGTTTGAAATTTGCGATTGGTTGTGATCGGGAATTAAAATTACCACCGATTACATCACAACCGATATTGTGCGATATTTGCAATGGTAGTCTGAATAGGGTATAAGCCTGTGCAATTCTTCTGAATGGGAATGCAAGAAAAAAAAACAGCAAAACTTGGGGTTGTAAATGTACACAAACTAGCGAGCGAATCCAACAAACTCGTTTCAAAATCAATGGACAATGGTTGGTGACGTAATTATCATCCAATGGTGGTGGTCATTTAACTGATTTCACTGAGGGAAAAAACAAGTTGCAACGTGAGCAGATTAATTTTAATCGATTTCTTGAAAACAAGCAAGTTATTTTCAAAACCTCTTGTTTTTTATCATTTTTCAAGTGATAATATATCTTTAAAACTAGAGTTGAAATTCTCTCTAAACACAACATGAAGTAATTTTAAAATGTTTATGTAAAAAACATCCAGTTAATTAAATATATAACATTTAATTTAACGCCTTATGGAGTGCACAGATAAGAACTTGATATTCAACAAGGTTTTCAATTACTGAAACTAGCGTTAGACCTTTCCATTCCCATTAAAACCACACTTAAAATTCTAGCCTTTGCATTATACTAAACCAGCCAAAAATTAATAGTTATTCAAATAAAACCGGAGCAGATAAAGAGATAGAAATGAAGAAAGATTTAATAAGGATTGAAGCAGTTAAAGGAAACGATTACTGGAAAGATACAACGGCTAGGAAAGATTCAATCTTTCATCGGTTCCACATCATTGCTGAGATGTAAATCGAGAAGTTCATTCATTCACAGTTTTTATTAGCAAGTAGATATCTACAGAAATAATTAATTCCTCGCTTATCGGCACCCAGATAATGACCGTGACGACGAGATCATCTTCATAAAAAGTGTTAAAATGTAACGTTACATTCGAGGATTGAAACCCATACTGCGGGTGAACGACACAACGACTAGGTAATCTACTGAGTTCAGATCTGTAAATACGGCAATAATAGATAGTAAATTGACTAGCATCTTGAATTACCAATTCAACACAATAGAGTTAGCAAACAATGTTTGTGAATCAATTGAAAATTAAAACCAGCAATCTATATGAACATCTAAAGTGATACTAACACTCATCAATACTAAATGTATTAAATCAACAATTGACGACACAAATAGAAATTGTAGATAATTGTCTACAATTCTAATTCCTGTTAATTTTATTTATTTATTCGTCTCTAGAAAACTTCTGCTTGCGTAACCTACTTTACGGAGAAGAGGTTATCTTTTTCCGAATTTAAGGAGACCACATTTGTAGAATGAAAAGGCATCTCAAGTTACCTCAAACACAATGAGTCTTAAACTTGAATACAAATCACCTCCCTAGCTAGATGGTTAAGGTCCCTAGAGGGATATCAGGACAATAAGAGGTAGGGATATCAACAATTACCAATCCTAACTTTCGTGACTTTTAAGAGAAAAGACTTAAATGTAAAGTAACTTGACTTTTACTTGACAAAAGTGGTATTTACTCTTATGTTGACAAGTGCAAAATGCTAATAAACTTTTCTTTTTTTTCCATTTTATTTAACTTACTTCAGATTGCTAAATATCTTTTTCAAAGTTATTCAACTTTACTTACAACGATTATTTTAACACTTTTTAACATTTTTTTCCCTTTTCAGTTTTTCTTTCTACTAATTTGTTTTAAGGCACCTGTGATAGCATATTGAGACTATCAAAACACAATATAGGCAGAAATATCAATATTAAACGAATGATACAAAATACCTAATATTTATGAAGTGACCTTACCCAATGATTGCGCTTCTCTTCCATCCAACATGATCAATGATCTATGAGACTTACTGGCGTATATCTGTCGCATCACTACCTTTCTTTGGTTCATCATATTTCTGAACTACATTCAAACATTGATTTCTTTCTCTATTGTAAATCTATACCTACTCAAGTTACTCCTATAATCAATTAATAGTACCCATTGAAGCCTTAATTACCTTGTTTACAGACAGTTATTATCTCATCATATTATACACTATTTAATGTACTGTACTTTGTAGAGCTTTGCCAATATTAAGAATACATGTATAATCACCCGATCTAACCATACAGAAAATATACTCTAATACTACAGTACTACTACAATAATAATTATTATTATATATAGTATGAGTGGCACAGTTAATCACTAATAAAATTGTTTTATGAAAAAAGGATGCATTTTCAGGAAGACACTTAAACTGAGAAATTTGCACATTGAATTTAATTCAAAATATGGCCAAAAAAATTAATACACTGTTTGTCTGTTTCTGCAACTCCTATGGAAAAGGCCCCACTCAAAACTTCTTTTTTAATTTTAAAAAGAATTATTAATGTTTAATAGTAAGCGTAAAATATTTGTATCTCCAACTAAAAAAAATTGGTTAGAATGCATTTCACAACAAAATAGCATGTAGAGTAAGAAAGTATGCCAGTAAACACATTCATTTAGCTTAATTGAGCATGGTGTCAAGCAAATTCACTTTTACATTTAATAAAATATAAATAAAACTTTTTTTGCCCACCCCTACCTTAAGATTCAAACAGGAGAGGGCAATCAAAGTATTATTGTTTTAGCCTAATGGGTGTTTGTATGTTTCTGGACATCTTGTGAATCATGGAATAAGATCATGTTAACAATTGGATCTCACAGCTGATATCCAGTGCACGCCTGGACCCATGGACAGTCAACTCTTACACATTGTAAACTTCATTCAGCTGGCCTATTTCTGCTATTGTTTGTGACACAGATCCTCAAACAAAAAAACAACAAAACTCCAAAACGTTCATCTGTAAAGCAAACTTGTCAATGGGCCTAATCATTTGTCAACATGCTTAACAGAAATTCAACCTCAAAGTACACCAGATAAAAAGCGAAAAACTAATGTATTGACATCATGACTGACCAATGACCAGTCAGTTAGTTATCCTGGGGTCATTGTCCACCAATCAATCAACATGATTGGCAGCTCCCATCCATCTCATACCAGATGAAGTATTCCACAAGCAAACTAAAAATCTAATACTACATAATTCACTTAACATAATCGTTATTGTGCTTTCATGTACACAATTTGAAGGACGTTTGAACAGATTTTTATTCAATTCTTTCACTGGCAAAATACACAATCAATGAACACATTTAAAATAAGAATGAAGCTAAACAGTGATTATTTAAAGTTGTATATCCTTTTACAATACAAATTTGTTTTTAATCTCAGTATTATTCTTTCAGTACACACGCTTCACATGTTTTTATCTCTCCTGTCTAAATTTTGAAACAAGTAGAAATGTTAGAACTGGTTTTAAAAACAAACATGATGGAAAAAGAACATGTTACTTCGCCAATGATGTCCAGTACGCAGGCTTAACCGCTAAAAGATGTTGAACTAAATGTACTAAACTGTAAACAACATAAAAACATCTTCAACACAATTTAAAAAACAACATCATTATAAATACATTAGTTTGTTGAAAAATGATGAATGATAGGTGAAAAACACAAAATGTGATCAAAAGCTTTGTGTAATGCGAGAACAACCCGTTAAAAAATAATTATGGGAACTAACTTAATGTTCCCATACTCAAGGTTAGTATCATAACAACTTATCTGTAAATATTATAAAAGCAAATCATGACATTCAGTACAGCACAATATGGGTAGAGGATTTACAATGATAGGCACTTTATGGCCATGATGAAGCGCCAGAATATAAATAGAGGATAAATACCGGAGTGGCACTGTAGCTTGCAAGGTGGTTAAAATGCTTTGATTCCAATCCACAGGTCCTAGGTTCAAACCTGGCTGAACACTCAGTTCTTCCTCAACAATGCCACTCCCTAAACCTCACGAGAATGCTTTAGAAAGAATGACATAGATCCCATCCTGTAAGTGGTGATAAAACTCGCTGTTGGACATGACATAAAAAAAAAAATAATGAAGTCAACAATAAAAAGTTTTTTTACGATTGTTATTTTAAGCCACAATCGCACTGGACTTTTTTGGTAAAACTCACACGCTGGCTAGTTTTCTTATAACTAGTCGAGTGTGAACAAAACAGGAAGTTTACCTAGCCATGGAGAAAAGGAAACTTACCCATGCCGCGTGGTTAGTTTAACAGAGTCCCGCCTGCCCAGGAAAACTGACCAGGTTAGTTTTACCAAGCAGGAAAGTC
>JAOTQE010014121.1:0-10918 GCA_025631205.1 Nesometra sesokonis | reverse complement strand
TTTTCATTTTGAAACGGAATTCATGATTTTCTGAAACGGAATTCATCAATTTTTGAAACGGAAAATCACTGTCCCTATAAGTGTCGTTAGTAAATGAACGCAATTTGGCCTACCAGCCATGAGGTGCATGCTTTGTTATCCGTTTTTAATGAATGAAATAAAGATTTATATTAATAATCATTTTTAAATGTATGCTAGAGTATTTAGTCATTTATAGATTTTTATCTTACCATAGTCATTTGATTTCTAAATTCAGATTCATACGCCAATTTATAATTTACCCATCTTGTGCTTTATTAAAAATGTGATTGTGAAAAATGCTCTATTTCTAATGAAAACAGCAAAAATACACATGTAAGGCCAAATAAATCATATACTTGTTAAGCATCATCATCCTAAATTTCTGCTAATTAAGTAATTTTGTACTATAAGTTATGGTTCCAAATTATCTTATTTGCATTTATTTGGGGATACCAAATTTAAATTTGCATCAATATGAATGTTTTTTTGCCTAGAAATCCTAAAAAAATTTATCATCAAAATAATGCCAATGATGCAATGGTTAAAGATGATGTAAATATGTTGATTACAATATAAAAATATAAAAACCTTCTTCCCTCCTCTGAAATTAATTCTGGTTGATGTTTATCAAGTGTTTATTTTTTTTTTACTTGGCCTTAATAAAAATGCGTGGGAGCAGTTGGCGCAACGATTGCAATTCAGAATTCCAATCGAGAGGTTTCGAGACACCCCCACGTCAGTCGCTTGTGCACCTGAGCAACTCCCTTTACTCACATTTTTTCAGTCTACCCAGCTGTACGATGGGCACCAGCAAATTGCTGGGAACTAACCTGTGATGGACTAGCGTCCCATCCAGGGAAGGATCATATTCTCATCTGCTTCAGTCTACTGAAACTGGGAATAAACTCCAGCCATATGAGCCTTCAGTCTTGGACAATGGATTTATTTACTTACTTAATAAAAATGAGACACCTTCCCTAAGAAACTGAGCTTAAAAAAAATTGTATTCCCTAATAATAAAAGTGACAGATTATGTATGATAATGGACATCGATTAGAAATCAAAATCCCTACAAAATTAAATCTAAGATCTCTAAAAAGTAATCTGAAATGTCTACTAATCAACTTCCAGTAAGAAGTACATACCTACTACAAGCTATGGCATTATGACAGGATTCAATATTTCAACATAATTATGTCATCATCAAAAATCATTCCTGATGATGACACAGTTTATGTAAAAATATTGAATTTGACCTTCTGTGTGAAAGGATTTACACCAGCAATAATGTCGGCATCATTATGGTAACATTGCAGTATTTTCTGTGTGAAAGGGGCTTAATAGTAACACACACTAAAAACATAATCAAAGAATAATTACCCAGGGTCTAGAAGACTTACTTATTGGATACTTTTTAACAGAAAAAAAAATGAACAAGGAATGCAATGCAAAGTCATTGGGTATTACTGACTGATGGTTGTAAAATTCATTTATTTCCAAATCACGAAAAATAAAGGGTTTAACAGTTTTTTTTTACTAGGTATGACAACAGACAAAAAATATATAGTATTGAATGCAATTAACAAAATTAATTCTTAAAATCTGTTCTTTTCTCTACAATTGATTACGAAGACTTGAAAGATGATTATGTTGACTTCAAGGATAAATGCTAATTGCCTGATGTCTCAACTTAACCAGTCAAATTACAAATGCTGTCAAATGCTTTTCTCTTTTGATTTTAAAAATCATCTAGAATAAGTGAATTGAACATGCAAATTGTTGTATACAATATCTGTATGTTAAAAATATTAACGCAGGCAAAATATTTTTTAACACATTGGTTTTGTAAACTTTTTAGGGCAGTCAGTAATGAGGGCAGAAAAAACATAAAAATATATTTTAAAATTTTTTAGTAAGTCGTACTGATAAAATGAACGAAAAATCAAAACCAAAATTATGTTTTTTGAAAAACAAATATTGTAACGATTATTAACACAATATTTGCATTTTCTTACAAATATTCAGGAATCGGAGGTTGAAATAAAAATATAAAAAAACAATTTGTTGAAAATTGTAAATTATTTTTGTCGGAAGCTTTGGTAACTCTAACAGGCAAAAAATAAAAAAAAATAATTTTGATTTTAATCCTAATTTTCTGGGACGAGTTTTCGATCCATGTGCTTCGGTTTTCCTCAGGATTGGGACTGTGAGAGTGTTGGAATAAAATTTCACTTCTGAGGATGATTGAAGTACATCGATCAAAACGTTGAGTAGCATACAACTACATGTGGTGTGCTGCAAATGTTACATGTTTAAGAACATTATAAACCTAGAATTTACCAAAATAATGAGAAGTACTGTCAGGGATGTCACCAGCTTTTTTGAGTGCCGGACGGCAAACATCGCCCCCTTTTTCGTGAACCGGGACACACCCATACGCACACAATGACTCATGCTGTTCAAGCGTGCGATGAACAATAAAGAAGGGCAGTTATTTCATTAAATCGCAAAACGTGATCATAGAACAAAAGCTGTAATCTTTTGTTTTAGTAATAAGGCTAAGGTTTCTATTGTTTTTCAATGTATCAGTCACATATTTTATTGAAATTGACAATTGTTAAGAGTAGAAATAATAGTCGCTAGCCTAGAAATACTTTGGAATAATAGTGGTGGTCGCTAGCCCAGAAATGCCGGACGAAAAAGTCGAGTGCCGGACGGGGCCGTCCAGCAATGTCCAGCGTGGTGACATCCCTGACTGTACATGTACAGTATGAGACTGGGAAAAAGGACATGTTATAAAAAATAAAGTGAAGATTATAATGTATATTAATGATAATAATTAGCCTTTATAAAGTGACATTTAGTTTACTGATATCTCACAGAACTATAGTGACTAGGAATATTGGAAAAATTGAGTTGAAAAAATTTTGACTGATGGATTAAAACTGGATTCCAACCTAATGGTGCTTTGTTTGCTTAATTTCAACATGTCAAAATCTTGAATCCAAAAATAATAACTTACTGTATGTAATACAAATTCTCTGTTTTTTTTTTTACTTTCATACAAAAAATATCCAACAATAGAATAAGTACATTAATACACAGTGGTGGATTAAGAGTACTTAACATGCTTGAGCCCACATCCCTAATATTATACCTTGTTTCACATACCGGTACCACCTGATGCTAAAAACTAAGATTTGGGAAAAAATCTATTTTATTTTTGGTCTGAGTCCTATGACATTCAACATTTTGAATAAATTGTCCCAACCTCCGATTCTAAAATATTTTTCTGAAAATGCAGATATTGTGTTAATACAGTGTTACTATATTTTTTAAATATACCTTTTTATTATCAAATAATGAAAATAAACCTGTTGTATTAATTGGTTAGATTATAATAATAATAATAATAATATTTAGACATTTATATTGCACCAATTCAATTCAAATCGAATTATCAAAGGCACAGTGTACTAGATGTTGCACAGTCAATATCTTGCTACTCCCCTAAGGGTCACGTCACGTCCTAATGCAGCTACTGTATTAGCGCACATCCTTCTGTCCACGGCAGGGCTTGTGTATAGACGAGTACACCGGGGTAACCCCCTACTCGTCTTGAAAGATGTACTGGGTTCTTTATAGTGCACAAGAGCCGTTTTTGTATACTGGGCCTACGGTTTATAGACATCCTTATCCAAGAAGACTTGTTCAACCATCAGAACCATGATGCGAGCGGGCCTCGAACCCATGCTGTTATTTATGCATGGTTCACGGTTTCCCTGCTTTAACCAAGGATTAACCGCTCGGCCATATAACTCGCACGAAATGACTAAGATTTCACAAATAAAAGGTCTAGCCTAGGCCTAGAAGTACTAGGCAACTGGCCTAGGCCTATTAAAACTAATCTTTCTAGGCCTAAATGGTAACCAAACATTCGTCCATCGTGGTCATCATCTTTATCAATGCAATTTATTTAGATACTGTCATTTTCGTCATTTGCTGTCTGTGTCTCACTCATGCGCTGTCATTGTCATACGACCGTTGTTGTTTTCCGTCAGTGTCAGTCATCAAGACTCAATGAAATCGTGGAGATGCACACAAAGAAAAATTAATGAAATTGATCAATCTTATAAGATTAAACTAACACACATTGAGCAGGCGTTATATTTCAAAATAAAATAGCTTCTGAGGGTCATTTTCCTGCTTTTTTATTCTTGGGCCTAGCCTAGCGGCTATCTAGCCTACCGTTCCATCAGCAGCATCACAAACCACGGATGAATCATACCTTGTGCGAAAGAATCGCCGTATTGTCGAACGTCGAAATTCTTTCAAAGCTGCCTGATATGAATTTGCCTCATCTTCATCTAATTCGGGAACAATTGGCTCACCAACAGCACTTCTAGCTTCTGCCATTTTTCATAAGTTAAAGAATAAAAGTTTACTAAAAATTAGGCCCAGTCTAATATTTACAATCGTATTTTTAAAACTTCACAACAAGCCAAGGCCTCCGTTCGTCGTTATTTTTTGTTTCACACACACATGCACTTTTTGCCGAGTAAGAATAGACGCGTCGATTTTTACAAGAGGGGAAAATTTAGCTCAGGTATTCCAGTGTTAAATATAGAAATTAAATATTTAGAAATGAAGTATTAAATTATTTTAAGAGCACAACAACAATCATTAATTATGATAGTTTTACTACAAATTAGCATTAATTTTATTTTATGTACAAGTCAATTGTTTAAAATAGACTCGCCTAAATAGTAACCTATAGCAATTTTCCCGCCTTTTCAACGTAGATGTATAACATGGCATGCATCAACCTCAACAAGCCCGGTTAGCTCAGTCGGTAGAGCATGAGACTCTTAATCTCAGGGTCGTGGGTTCGAGCCCCACATTGGGCGCACTATTTTTCAAAAATCTTTTTTTGGTACACATTGTGTTTACATGATATGCCACACTTCCATTTTTTCCCAAACATATTGAGTTCTGTAGTTATAAAAAAAAATTGTAACAATTACAAAAGATATGTACTAAACAATGGATTTGAGAAAAATTAAATAGTTGGCCCTTTTCTGTAGGGGTGGGGTTCTTTTCCTTGAGAGGCCCAAAGCCTCAATATTTATTTCATTCTATTTCTGATGGAGGGGAGTGTTAACCCCACCCCCCAATACACCACTGGAAGTATATTCAAATATTACAAATCAAGGTCCCCTGACGCGCCGTCTCTGTTCAATATCCTTCAATATTGGCACAACACAGTTGAATACAACATAATATTGAACCCCTAAAACCTACCCAATTGAATAAAATATATCGTGGGCCGATTTTTATTATTAACATAAAACGAAAAATATTCAGCAATCATAAGACAAGAATTGACCCACCAATACGTCCCTGAGGACATTTACAGACATTTCAATACCAAATTTTCAATGTGGGGGAATTCCCTAGGACCGCCCTAAAACTTTCTATAGGTCCATCCTTCAGCCAAAAGGCTGAATCCACCCCTGTATATGGCCTATTACAATACATTATTATTTTAAGAGATTATCTCAACAAGATTACTAGTTCATGACTCCAAATTTTACAAGTTGCAGAGACATTTCTGTGATGTTTCCTAAAAATTAGTCTCTGAAAAGTCTTAAGAACTTAAAACATGTTCAATTTTTATTTAAACTTTTTCCAGTCTCTGTGAAGTTTCCTCTACATATACATCAGTTACATCTTAGCAACCTTACGAAGACCAGGGCAAAGTATCCACGGCCAGATCCAGTGGAGATCGAAAGAGCGGGCCCAATGTTAATTTGGACAAACACAAGTGTGCGATTTTAACTGTAAAGCGATGGTAACTTTTCTTTATAGATGCTCTCTGGTGCACTTTTTTAGAGGTCCAAAGTGTGCAAAAAATATTATTTTGCCGAGCCAAAAAGAGGTGGGGGGGGGGGGGTTGGTCCGTTGGGTCCCCTTTGGTTCCGCGCCTGGTACCAATCAAGTCACCATGACTGCCCGGAAACATCACAGAAACGTTGTCGTGACTGCTTAAAACATTCAGAGACTTGCTGCAACTAAGGCCTCAGAGATGTAATGTAATTCGATTTATATAGCGCCTTATACTTTATAGTCTCAAGGTGCCGTGGACTAGATGTTACACATTCAAATGACTTTCTACTCCCCTAAGGGTCACATCATGTCATGCAGCAAGTACTGGCTTGCACTTGTGCTCATTCGTGTGTCCACAACAGGGTTAATTTATGAACCAGTACATCGGGGTAACCCACTACATATTGTGAATGCATAATACTATAACATCACCATGGTCCAGTAGTGGATGCTATCTCCAGGGCCATAGCCAGAATAGAAAAATAGACGAGGCGAAGCTGAGGTTCATGCGGCGCTAGGGCAAATGTATATTATATAAATATATTTTTTAAAAATACCAAAATTTTGAAAATTTCAGCCGCCTCGTCTGCCTCATGCTGGCTACGCATCTCTGCAATGATAAAGCTGGGGTTAGGGTTGGCCTAATTATGGACATTAACCATTGTGGAGATAGCCTCCTCTACTTGAACTCTAGCCATAGCGCAACATTAAATTGTAATGATTTAAACAATTTCATAATAAAACAAATAATTAAATAAAGCAGACATGATTTTAAATGTTCATATATTCTTTTAATGAATTATATATTTCATTGTTTAGTTTACATGATTTATCATATTGGTATAATCTCATAGTGTTAAAAAACTCCAATATGAAACATTTTCTATACAAGTACTATACAAATAACAAAAAAAATTATAATTTAGTACAATGCTTTTTGCAGCTTTCTTGTTATCCTATAATACTAATCTATAAGGACAACATAAATTTATATACAGTAGCGCCAATTTAAATTTAGGTAAAGACAAAGTCAGAAGAAATAAGGTAGGGGGTATTATAAATCCTTTATAAATTTGCATTACTGTATAACATGCAGAGATATTTGTTAGTTGTCTGGGATAGATACATCTGAATTTTGATTACTTGCCCACGGATGACTACCACATCTAGATGGTTGTGGCATGTTTGTTAATAGATTAATGTGGTTGCCATTTGGCCCACAATTTATAACATCATTATTGCTGTGTGTTTTTTTTTTTTTGGAAAAGTAATGTCCAGTAATCAATGACATTATTGTAAAATAAATGATAACAGTATTGTCCAGTAATCAATGACATTATTGTAAAATAAATGATAACATTATTGTCCAGTAATCAATGACATTATTGTAAAATAAATGATAACACCATTGTCCAGTAATCAAAAATATTACTGTAAAATAATGATAACAGTATTGTCCAGTGATTAATGACATTTTTGTGCCAAAAGTGAGAATATTATTGTCCACTATTCTGAGAAGAGAATTGTGCTATAGGTAGGTTATATACTGTACTGGTGAGCATTCAGCGTTCATTCAACCATGAAAGATTCATCTACTGCAGGAAACGTATTGTAGTAAGCCTGTAAAAAAAATTGTAATATTGAAGTTAAGCCTGTTTTCCTGTCGATCGTTGAGTTGCAGCGAGTTGCGTTGAAAATCGTTGAAGTTGCACCTATCTCAACTTCAACGATTTTCAAGTCGCAGCAAATCAATGATCGACAGGAAAACGGGTTTAACGACTTATTAACGAAAACAGGTTTACGTTGTGTGAATGTAACACTAGAAAATGATGCTTTATCAAGAAAATTTTTCAGGAAATTTAAATAAAAATTAAACTTGGTATTCAGCTGTTATAAAGGTGAACAGAAGATCTAAGGGAGCCTGAATAGGGGGGAGGGGGTCTGATGTTAAGTTAGAGACAAGCACGAAGTGAGATTTGAACAGAAAACTGACTTAACAGGAATGGGTCCAGGGCCCGCCCAGGGACTGGGGAGTTTTCTCTATATTATAAATGTTCTTAGAGACACACGGTGTTTAAATAATAGCTCAAAATGAAGGATAAAACTTAAAATATTAGTTTTCCAAATAACAAATAAGGGTATACATATTTTCTTTTGCAAATTAAAAATAGGCCTAGGATCATGTTGTTTTGGATCAATGCGCGAGATTAATTTTAAGTTTTGAGTGTGAGAGAAGGCTCAAATGTGTGCGTTTAATGGCACATGCACAAGACTTGAGGTAGGGGATCTGGGGTTCTCTTTCATTCTTAGCTACATTTCAATTTTCTGATGATTTTTTATATTTTTTTATGTGTTTATCAACTTTTTTTTAAATTATTATTTCTATTTTTAATATTTATTGTACCTTGTCATGAGTGGTTTCAAATTTTAATGTTTATATTGCAGAAGGTTTTATATGTTATTCAATTTTATACAACTGTAAGAGTTGCAATAAAAGATATTTTTGAATTTGAATTTGAATTTCCTAGGTATCTGAAATACAACATTCAAAGATAATTCATTGCAAAAGAGGAGTTTTCCATGTGTTAATAATATTCTCTCAATTGAAGAGGGGGACTTTGGCCAGATATGCACCACCCTCGATGCGCACCTGGGTAAAGTTGATATGCTGATCTAGGCCTGCTGCAGTGGTATTACCCAGAATTCATTAAACATCCTAAAGAGGTTGATAACCAACTATGTGCATGTTTGCACAATAGTGAATGCTTTTGAAAATATGTTCAAATTTTTAATGTCAAAGTTGAAGTTTGAAGCTGAAAGGGTATGCCTGAGGTGTATGTGGACACTTTAACTACACACCTTTCCAAACTCAAATCAAATCATCTTTATTACAACCACATTGACTGTTGATTGGATGTGACATATATTATACATTTGAGGCATGACACGGCAAAACCACCAAGTTGTAGAAAAATTGAAAATTGAAACTATATTATACTTTTTGTAAGCTTTAAAATGAGGGGTCAATTATGAAAATCAGACATGTATAACTGAAGTTATTGAACAAAATATACACAAATTTCCTTTTTATTTGTTTATATTTCCTATTATTTATTGGCTTATTTCTCAATAACGTCCTGTAGGATAACTTGGTGGTTTTGCCACGACTAGCTTCATTTAAATAAACATATTCAACAATAGAAAGTAGAGTGGCCAACGATGAACAAACTACCAATAGTTATTTGCTCCATAATTGAGTATAAATATTTTTGATCACCCTGGTGTAGTTTTTTTTAACTCTTGAATCCGACTCTCATTTGTAAGGTTTCACCACAAAATGAGTCGTGTTGTACAGAAAACCAAAAAATGTAGTTATTGTTGTATTTGGATATAGGAGATTACAAGCATTAAATTGGTTTTAAATGAGGTTCATACCTTCAGTATAACCAGAGAAAAATCATTTTAAAACACAGGTGTATGAAAACACACTTTCGAGAAAATCGACTTTAAAGATAAACAACTGTTGACTTCCTGTATGTTTTCCATTGATTTTGAAAAGCAGCCTTTACAAAATGTAGTTCAAAAACATGTTTACAGTATTGTACATAAAAATAAACAGAAAGAATATAATCATAAAATTCAATTACTAAACTTAACAAAACAACACAAATCTCATTTTTGTGAAATTATGATTCTGTCTATTTTTGTGAATATTTCAAAATGGCATGGCGTACAACACGACTCATTTTGCCACGACACCTAACATTTGTGGGAACATACCTTGAACAAATTTATACTTTGGCTGATACTAGCAGTGCAGCACATTTCACGTATTGAATGCATGGATAATTGTGGTGATCCCATGTCTACTGTTCTTAGGCCAAGCTTAGCTGACATCAATGGACCAATAGTACTTCCACATGGACTGTCATTCTTCACAACAATATCCTATTAAAAAAAGTATTGCCAACAAAGTTAGGATATCACTATTTTACACTTTGTTTATACCTGCCAGAAATGCTAAATTACTCTAAAATACAGTATGGGAGGCAGTGAGTTCAGAGGTTGTGGCTTGAATTCCCAATAACAAGATCAAAAAATTTGAAGCTCATGTGGGTTGGCTATTGAGTTTTCAAGATAAAAACACCCCAAGGAGTATATGTGGTTAACTGTAAAGTACCATTTACAATGAATATAGCAGCACCATTATATAATGGATTACAGTACCGTACACAAGATTTGAAATAGGAATTGCAAATGATTTAGGATTATGGGGTACTCTGTACATCAATTTGATTTTTTCCATCTGGAAATAAAAAAAAGGTTAATTCTACCAATATTGATAGTTTTTATGGGTTTCTTTGGGGATGTTTATGCTGTGTATCAAGGTTATATTGGGAAAAGTGGACTTTATTCCATAAAACGGGGATGCATATACACCCATTAAACAATGGAACAAATATTTTAAAAAGTAGTTCTTACTATATAAAAAGAATGCTAACATCAGTGCTGAACCCACTTACCATAACGTTTATCATAGTCTAAAATCATATCCCTTTGCTAGGAGAAAATATCTAGATTTATTATTTCTATTCAAATGTATAAATAATTATTTCAACTGCAGTTTAATTTCTTTTTTCACATTTAAAGATCCTAATCGTACGCCCCAAAATATTACTGTTTCGATGACCCCTTTGCTAAAGTCAATATTTGCAAAAATGGGTTTGTTAATCGTTTATCACTTTTATATAATCAATTTGTTAATGTCTGTCAAGAAGCTGATATCTTTAGTAATTCTTTTACAGTTTATAAGAGACTTGTGTCTGATTATAAATTTTAAACAATGTCAGATTTGACGTTTTCTAAAATTTTATATTTTCTTATGGCAAAGCTGGCAGTTATGTGCAATAATTTCAAATTTTAAAATGTTATTGTTTTTATATTGTAATCTGTCTTGTCCTGTTTTATTGTATACAATCCTGTAAGTGGCGATTTATTTTTGCTGTTGGTT
>JAOTQE010014110.1:0-10918 GCA_025631205.1 Nesometra sesokonis | reverse complement strand
AATCGGATCGCAACGAATTCCACAGGCACTGATTGGCTGGACTGGCTGAGGTCAGGACACCCTCTATCGCCGAATGACTTATGACAACACATTCTGTGAGGAACTGTTACAAAGTGTGTGTATGAATGCATTTGAAATTTGCGACTGGTTGTGATCGGGAATTCTATTACCACCGATTACATCACAACCGATCGCAATGCGATATTTGCAATGGTAGTCTGAATAGGGTATTAGCCTCATGTTATATTCGGTTTTACATTTCTGTGTGAAACAGGCAAAAAGCCATAATACATAGCTACAAGGATTGCTGTTATAATAGTTTGTGAACATCTATAAGAGAACAGGGGCGGATCCAGGATCCACCCAAAGGGGGGGGGGGGGACCCACTTCCAGATCCTGGTGGGCGTGGTTGCCTGTTTTATTCAAAATTGTGCAAAAAAATATATTTATTTATATAAAAAAATATAAATTGTGCAAATTTGAACTTACAATTCTATAACATTGAATTTTTTTTTTTTGGAATACCGATAAATATTGTACTCGCTGCACAGCGAGCACAATACTACATGGCAAAATGTTTAACGAGTCAACGAATTTAATATAACCATTCAATATCCCCCATAGGCATTTGATATTTTTCATATCCACCTCGAAGGCATTCAATATTTTTCATATCCCCCTCAAAGGCATTCAATACTAAATATCATTACCAATAGGGTTTGGCTTGAAGATTCCCCTTGAAGGTATTTTCAGTAACAATGACATAATAAACAGTTGTCAGACTGTTCATTTGTTATGCTAGTTATTGATTCTTATTAATGTCGACATTACTATCACCATGGATAGGTACTGTACTATGACCCTTGTCATTCAGTAGGCATGTACTGTAGTGTTAGTGTTTACTGTTAGCAATCAATAAAGTTACATGTTTACATATTTGCTACTGAAATGAGTTGTTTATACAATAATGAAGTGAAAATTATTGTGCAGGTTTATTGTGGACAATGTGTTTGACATAATTGTGTCGTTAATTTATTGTTAAAAATATCTTATAATGTCTGGTCCCTATGAACTATAATACTACAGTACAGTTGAATGTACAGTACTGTAAGCAAAACCACTTTCACACACAATTTGTGAATGCTGGCTTTTGTGTGAAAGGGTAATTTTCGTTCAATGCCGGCAAGGTGCCAGTATTCGTTAGACCACCTCAGACCCTACCGTTGTATTACCATCACTGCCTTAGGTCGGATGTGTATGAAAGGTTCTACAGTGTAATGCTTACACAGTGAAGCATAACTAAACAAAGTCAAAGTTGGGAACCTGTATTATTAAGGCTGCTAATTTTATGCATTTCGCTTGGACCCTTTCACACAGAAAACCGTCATATTACCGGAATTTGACCCGTGTGAAAGGGTTTAGACCGGCAATAATGCCAGCATGATTATGGTAACATTGCTGTATTTTCTGTGTGAAAGTGCTTAATTGTCATATGCCCAATTAAATTGGCGCCATTAATAAATGTTCATGTAATGACATCTTCTATCCCGTTCATAACAATGAATGCTATATAATCAATATGAGTATGCTCAGTATTGACATTGAAAAACCTGCCAATTCTTACATCTTGTCATCTGGATCAAATTTAAACATTTAAACATGAGCATGGTTAATTTATAATTGTAAAGGTATATTTCATTAAATAATGACCAAAATGTCAAAAGTGATTTTGCTGATTATCACTATTATACCAGGGAAAGAAAGGGTTCTTAAAAGGAAACCAGAAAGTTTTCTAGTTTTTAGCATTTTATTTGGTGCAAAATTAGGAGAACATGATTTTAACTAATTACAGTTGTTTGCAACAAACTTCCACATGAGCAAGCTAAGTTAAAAATTAAGTGTTAACTTTTAATCATTTTTCAGGGACAGTACAAAGATCTAATCTCGTTAAGTCTATAAATAGTTAATTGACAAGTTTTGTGGTAAGGATGTAATCTAGTGTGATAAAAAAGTTTATTTGAATAAAATATACTGTAAAAAGTGTGATCAACTAGGCTTATCAAGATAATAACTAGACTTAAATGGTACAATACCATTGAAAACCCTACATTCTTCCTTATAATATGGATGATCAACTGAATATCCTAAAAAATCTGCAGTGTTTAGATTTGTAATCTTTATCCAATCCTTACCTGTTCCATCAAGTATAAATGAAAGGAGTTGATGCAGCAGTGGCGTTTGAGACTTCCAATCTCAATGTGGGTGGTTCGAGGCTCACTCTGGTCAGCTGTTTGTGTTTCTGGGCAAGAGCAAGACACTTTATACTTTGCCTCTCTCCACCCAGGAGTATAAATGGGTACATCAGAGGCACAAATACCATGCGCTGATTACAGCTGCAACATTATTGAATGAATTTCATAGGTGTTTGTCCCAGTGACTGGGGGTAATAAATAATTGTGAAGCACTTGGCCTTGGCAACGAGCGCTATTCTATAACATTGTTTAGTGTAAATGTTCATGTTTTCAATCCTATTACAATATTGACATGTTGTTCGTGAATTTAACTTTTTGCTGTATACTTGTTATGGCAATGTTATTTCAACAATATTTTGTATATTCGTATAGTAGCTCTTTCGTATGTGAAAAATGCCAAAATTAATGTACCAAGAAAATGACCACTTCACCTTCGTCCAGTGGAATAAATGACCAACCACAGTCTAGCCACAACAAATTACTGCCACAACACTGTCAATCAGCCCAGGCAGATAAGATGAACAGCAGTGTGTATTCACAATCGGACCACAAGGATTTTGTGTTGTACTACCATGAAGGGCCTGGGGAGGACACTGATGGCTTTGCCAGTGGCCTTGTACGGTCATGAGAACATTTAACTCTCTAATCTATATGGGCCTACTGTATTTCCATCACAGGGGCCATGATGGTATAGACTAGAAAAACCTGTTATTAGAAGCAGTAGCATGCTGGGTTAAATTTATCACAGCTGTAAAGGTTAATCATGGTAAATAGCAATGGGAACAATTTAATTAATAATATGTACATATATTTTAGCACTTATTCTGTCAACAAACATGTAATTAAATACTGAAATGCTACTATTACTAGATTTATGCCCGTTTATCATTGGTTTTTTTCATGGTTCTTCTCTGTTTTTATAGTAGCTTTCCTTATGGTGCCCAAATGATGATCAGCTGAATCAAGAGATGTATTTACCCTACATGAACCGAATCTGACCTATTACTTACCACTTAGCAAGCTATCATCAATGTTAATAAATTATTTAGGCTTCAAACCTGAAAGGTGTCAACTGCAAATACAAATGTTCATCCATGTCCATACCAACTCGGAGATCTGAATTCGTCTCGGAATGATTCATCAACCAAAAAAGGAACATCAAATGGTCAAAAAATTGAGCCTAGATACAAACTAAATTCAGTCACTGGTAAATAATGGAGCCACAAACTGGATGCGCACTGAAAGTGGACGTTGAATCAGTAGTCTAAAATAAATCCATGTACTAAATGCGCATCGAAAATGAGCAATGAATCCATGATAAAGAATAGAGATCTGTACTGGATGCACCAAAAAGGAACATGGAATCATTAAAAATAGAGCCACATAATTGATGTACACCAATTATGAACATTGTAATCAATGGTAGTAGAGCCACGGAGGATTTGCACTGAAATAAACATTCCATCAATGCTGGAAAATAGAGCCGCGTACACATTTTTCTCATTTTTTTACCAATTTCAGGCTCAAAATATTTTACTTATTTTTCCCTTACGTACATTTTAAAGATAAATACGGCTTGTTCGAGGAATATTTCATGTACTTAGTAAAAGCTTGGCTGGGTGTTTTTTGTGCCGTTTCCTGTAGTTGCATGGTGAAAATGAATATTCAATCATTGGTAAAGAATAGTTGCATAATGCATTTGCACTGAAAACGAAAATGAACATTGCATCAATAGTTAAACTAGAGCCACATAATTTTGCACCGAAAACGAAAATGAACATTGAATCAGTGGAAAAGAGAAGCACATACTGTAATGGTTGTGCGACAAAAATTAACACTGAATCAGTGGTTGTATGAATTGAGTTACTGTATGTACTGTCAGACATGCATGGAACTGCTATGAATGTAGCTTTAGGCTATAATTGTTGTGGCTTTAGCTAGATTGATATTACTTCAATGTGAACCTGGTAACTATTTGGTGTTGAATGTATCAGTAGCGTAGCCCGTTTCCTCTTCACATTAGCCAACCGGACTTTGGATCATGGTATTTCATTTCCTGCATTTGTACTGTATTCACTAGGGCCTTCTACATAATTGTTGTTTTACTGTATGCTCTGAAAGTTTAAGGACAATAAAAAATGACTGTTTAAGTAGGAACCATGTCAAAATTATCCTGCTGCAGTTGCTACAGTAATTCAGTTACAATCAGTATTACTTCAATAGCTGAAAAAGAATTATTGATACATGTCAAATGAGAGCAGACCTTGTGTATCAAATACAGTCAACATAGACAATATGACATTGAATTACTGCAGTAACTGCAATACTGTATAAGGTGTTATTTTCGCGAGGGTTTAATTTTCGCAAATTTCGTAAATGAGAACCTTACCGCGAAATGTTCAACTCGCGAAAATGTCGAAAAATTTTAAATTACTGTAAAACTGTAAACAGCAACCTCAATGAATGGGGAAGCCCCGCCTGCCCCATTAGTTTGGTATTGTAGCAGACGCCGCAGGTCACTGACACTCGTGCGTGGAAAATTCTACTGTATTTAACACGAATCTATTCAATAAATTATCGATACTATAAATCTATGCTGTCGAGTCTTTGGCATTTAAAAAAAATATTTTTGAGTGTGTAAACAATGTTGGCGGCGCCCTAGTCAACCTGGAAGGGAGTTTCCAAGTGCTAAAGATCGACGAATGATGAATACAGTAGGAAGGTTTGTGATTCTGAAATAAATAGATAGAAGCATGTCATTTTTCACATTTACGAGACCTAGTAGTAGTACTGAATGATAAAGCTTCTTATCACGAAGTGTATAGGCTACTGTATACTATAATTTAATCATAGCCTAGGCCTAGCCGAGACTAGACTTAGAAATGGCCGCCCTAATTCTAAGGGTTTTCCTTCAGTAAAAAAGATTGTGATTGTACTGTAGTTAATTAGGCCTAGGGCCTATGCACTAGAATGCAACTTTTCGTTAAGTGGAATCCGCAAAGATATTCAACGGGAAAACGTCATGAAAGTGGAAAATCGCGAAAGATTCAGTACGCAAAAATAACAACGTATATAGTATATTAAATTAACCGATTACTGCAGTATAATATTGTTTGCATTGTCCCTTATTACAGCCAACTCTAATAAGCCCAAAGCCTTTGAACTGTCCATTTTGATTTTCTTGACATTTTGGTTTGCAGAGAATAAACTTTACACACAATACATGATTTAATCATTTTATATGACTGAAAAAAATCTCTGATTTAACATGCAAAATTTTTTTTTGGTCGGATTTTGAGAGGTTATTGTACTATAGATTATAGTAAATAAATGGAGGGCCAAAAAGGGTTGATTTTTAAAAACAAAAAGTACATTTCTAATTTGAAGTGGCTTATTGTACTAAACAATTTGGTACATTAAAAAAAATGGTTGAAAATTGTGATAAAGCAAGCCAAAATTCTTAATTGGGAGGGGGATGGGGGAGGGAAAAATGGACAGTTCAGTTTGAAGTAAGCTGTTTCAAATAAGATGTACTTTTTGGTTTTTGAAACAACACCGTTCCCTATAGCCCACCTAATAGGAAAAGGTACAGTAATGATGTATTTCCATTTCTGGTAATTTTTCTGCTTGAATAGAAATTGTCTAACTTTTCAATGTTTATTTGTTAACCGTAGAAATTGCTTTGAATCATAAAGGGTGTATTCATGTGCACCTGTACTGACGTCAGAAGATGGAATGTGGATTGTTATAACTGGGGCCACCTATTGGGTCAGGTCATACCCTTGAGATCAACTACCAAAAAACTATTCACCAAAAACTTTTCTATGAACCACTTAGAATTTTATAATTTTTTAATCACTAATGATGAGTTTGGAATGAATCATACAAATACATCCCACTGATTTGATGTAATTGGTTAAAGGGGCACTCCGGGGTTAAAATTTTCATGGGTAAATCTATAGAACAATTAGTTGTGACCAAATTAAAAAAAGTCACAAAACATTTGGACAATGAGATAATTAAACTCTTTTCAAAGTTTCTTTCAAATCAAAAGCGTGTCTACTGCTCAAATTACAGATTTTGAAGGGGTCTTCATTTGAAAACCGTATCTATCAAAACTCGCGTACCTGTTATGTGAATTTGAGTGGTCTTTTCATCAGTTTTCCAGCACAAACCTTTCAAAATAGGTAATTTTTCTATTCTTTAACACTGTGTAATTTGAGTAGTAGACCCACTTTTGATTTGGGACTCGTTTTTCAACAAGTTATTCGGCATATATCGTTGTCCAAATGTTGTGAATTTTTGTCATTTAGGTCACAACTACTGTAATTGTTCTATAGATTAATCAATAGAATAGAAATTTTAATCCTTTAAAATTTTAGTTCCCCTTTAACTAACACACTGTAAACCATTTGAGGACCAAATAATTTTGGGGGTTATGAACGTTCCTGCTGATGAATCTTGGATTCATGATTCTCAGATTTTTAAAAAGTTCTTGGAGGCAAATCCTGGATCATGAGCTGTGGGAGGGAGTGTGATATGGTAGCATCTATGAGGGTTGGCTTTGTGGTATGATATGTTATGATTTGCATAAAATCTCCCATTGCACCCCCTTTTAGATAGTTTGCTTTGTATATGTGTGTATGTACTGTAGATGGAGGGGGAGGGCTTAAACCTATTGATTCCCTCCTTAAATCCATCCCTGGTCCTGTACAGTACTTTGTATTCTTGGAATATAGGCCTAAGACGTCGCAAAAAGATTATAGTCATGACTAGATATGGACCCCTATAGAATCATAGCCAAACCCAATGGGGTTAACTCACAATAAACAAAAATGTGATTTACGATGAACTCCAAACATCACAGTCATGTAGGTCTTAGAAAATGCTTCCGAGCGGAATAGGTCCCCTTTAGAAGGTACTTCTTATACTAAAATAAACATTCAAATGTGCTCATTGGTAAGTCATTATTTTCTACATTCCTTAATATCCTCATTTAAAACTACCAACCATTCTTTCCTCACCTGGCCTGCCTATGTTATGAGCTAGTGTAATGCCCAGTTTTAATAAATAAAATAACTCAACAATAAATTGTACAATAGTGTTAAATGCAAATTTTTTCCTTATTCTAGATATAACACTATTTTCAGTAAAGTGGTCTCCCAAGCGGTCCAGATTTGGTAACAACAAAATAGAAAAAACAAAAGAAGGATATTATTCTAATGTTAAATTAATTTTAAATGGACTATAAGTAACAAAAATAATTCTTAAATATTAGCTGGAAGTTTATTCCATAACTCTAAAGATTTACAAATTTGATTGAAAAAAAAACTTTTTCCATGAGTATTGTTTCAGGTTTCGTTTACGGTACACCATGTATGTAAAGTTACTCAACGTTTCGATCGATGTGCTTCGATCATCAGACGATCAAAGCACATTGATCGAAACGTTGAGTAGCATTCAACTACATACATCATGTGTCGCAAACGTTAGGTTTATTGACACCTCACCATTCAAACCTTCAAGCAATTGTATTGTTTCATGTTGAAACTTAGTATAGTAAGTATAATGTAATTATTGGAATACAAAATGTTTGCCATAATTCTAAGTTTAACTTTTAGAAAAACCAATAGATTTTACTGACCTGACTGACAGTTTCGGACACTTGTCCTTGTCTGGTGTCCTTCAGAGTGACGGCTCTGTTGTTAAGCAATCCGATCACCGGTAGGTGGCGGTCGTCTAACAACAGGGTCGTACACGTGACTTAGTAAGTGGGCCCCTTCATCTCTGTTCATGGTCTTATCTCCTCTATGTCTGATCCATATGGCCTCCTTGATGCGTCTGTTGGTTTCATCATCTGCTCTATGATCTTGTGGTGGTCCCAGTCAATAATGTGATTTTATGGTGTGGTCTTCTATGGCTGATTTGCTTATTTCAGATTGGGAGTTGACGAGACTGGCGAGTATAATTCTTCCTCTGTTGTACTTTTTCCGTTTCCTTGTGATGTTCTTTGAGTCTTATCCCCAGTGTTCTCCCAGTCTCCCCAATGTATGTGCAATTACAGCTCCCACATTTATACACACAGTTAGTCTACTTTAGGCTTTACTCTTCACTCGGTCTATTGGTCTTACAAGTATTTTTCTGAGGGATGAATGGGGTTTTATAGCTGTGTTAAATGTTTGCCAACATTAGGCCTTCAAAATTGTTGCTTCTTTTACTGCCTTTGAAATATTATAATTAGTAATATTTACATGCTAAAATCTGCACATAGCAAAGTAAACATTTTCAGTGAAAATCTCAAAACTGAGACCTGATATAGTTGTATGATTCAAATTTCGATGTACGGTGTGCTCTTTAATTTAATGTCATTGATAAATTTGTTCTAAAAGGTTCCTTTCACATTCCTAGACCCATTATTTCTGGTCTTGAGATGTGAACTTAATGTTAAATGTAAAATTTCAATTCCGTTTTTCCAGGTAATGGTAGCATTTCTAGCACAGCTGATATTAATGGGACTATTACAACAAAGCCACTTTCACACTGTAGATACCACAGTGTTACCAAACTGGCAATAATGCTGATCTAAACCTCTTCACACTCTGGTCAAATTCTGGTAATATGACGGTTTCCTGTGTGAAAGGGGCCAGTGGGAAGGCGTAAAATTGGCAGTCATAATTATACTGTAGGAGGCGCTGTTTTTACCAACATTTCCAACTTTGACCTTTATCTAGTTTAAGCTTTACCGCATAAGCCGGCATGCACAGTACACACTTTCACACACATTTGGCCTAAACCAGTAACGTCAATATAATTTGAATATGTATAGGGTCTGAAGTGGTCTAGAGAATGCCGGAACTGTGCCGGCATTGAAGGGGAAGTACCCTTTCACACTAAATCTGGCATTCATATACTGAATCATGGCACATTAGTAGCAATACCATAGATTTATTATTATTTACAGCTAGATAGTGAACTTAACACTGTAGAATTGCAATCTCATGTAGGCGCCTACTACTGTAATGATGGTTGTTGGCCTTTGTCAAAAACATTTTAGTAATAATCACTGTTTTCAAATTATTGTACTTTTATTGTAAAAATTATTTATGTATTTTACATATTTTACCATGTCAATTGTCTTTATATTGGATTAAATGTACTTCCAAATATTGATAAATCGGAAACTTTTATGAAAGATTGGGGGTACAATTTCCCCATAGCAACAGCATCAAAATGTAATGCGATTTGATTGTTTGGATACTGGACATGTCCTTCAATAGTAGTAGCATCCATGGAATTGCACTTTGGGACTATGGATGTTCACTATCTAGCTGTTAAAATAATATATCTATGAGCATTAAAGAGTTTTGCTCATGTCTGTGTGAGAATCATGATTGCTTTAGTGTGCTCCTTATGCATTTCTCCTGCATCTGACCGGCTATTGTTGCTTATATTTTGATGAGTTCCTGTTGTATTGTAAATATTATAATTAGAAATCATGCTATGTAGAATCGTATTGTATGTAACAAGCTAAGAGATATTAAGTATACTGATGCTTATATCACAATGATTTCAGTCTGAATGTGGTGTTAAGATGAAGCGAACTTTATCCTTATCCTTATTGCATAACAAATTCATTTTGTACAATATCTTTAATGTTTTATTAAAATGTCGTACAGATGCTTTTCAATTTGAAGATAATTATTAACTTATATCTTTTTCATATTCGCATTATAACTATTTCATTAATATGTGATTATATCGAACAACTAACTGCATAGGAAATTGACAAGTTACTATAGTAATGTATTGTGTAAATATTTTAATAATTTAAAATGATAATTTATGCAGTAATGATTAAATTTTGAAAGCTGTTGGACAGAATAGGGTAATTGGGTAAAAGATGAGGTGCAATACTGTATTTGATTTGGTGTATATTTTTGTTTGTAAATTTTTTTCCATCAATAGTTTTATTGTATATAATTATAATATAAGCATTTTAGCATTACTGCTACTTTGTAAATGTTTTATATCAGTATAAAGAAATTTTAAAAAGAACTGTTTTTTGTCTTGATTTTCTTTATTGAAAAAATATTCAAAATACCAATAAAATTTATATTAGAAAGATTTGTTCATCATACTGTAGAGAATGGAAAGAAGTGATGAAATATAGTATCTTTGGTATATTCAGGTTTCAAAATTACCTACTTTGGTAGTAAATTTCTCTTTATTTTTATTTGTTTTTATTCCGTTTAACATCCAACAGCAAGTTAACTCGCCACTTGCAGGATGAGATCTGCGCCATGCTTTCTAAACTAAGTCTCACTATGAGGCTTGGAGAGTGGCGTTGTTAAGTCGTGGGAACCAACCTAGCGTTCAGCCAGGATCGAACCCAGGACCTTGGGATTGGAAGGCAAGCATGCTAACCACCAAGCTACAGCGCCACTTTTGTATTTAAAGTAGCATCATTGGATCAACTGATAAATGTCCCACGTAATAACAGTTAAAAATCGCGAAAGTTATTTTTTTTTTTGAAAACGTGCCATTGCAAAAAATGTTAAAAAATCGTAAAATCATGGAGGTATAAAAAAGGAAGGAGAAACAACCCTTTGAACTACACTGAGTTGCCGACCTAATAAAAAACCCATTAACCTTGGTATCGCACACCA
>JAOTQE010014099.1:0-10918 GCA_025631205.1 Nesometra sesokonis | reverse complement strand
TGATATGTTGTTTTTGATATATTTCTCTATCATTTCCACATGAAAAACTTTCTATTGCAATTAGTGTGAGGTTTCGGCCGAAAATGAATTAGATTGACTGGACTAATATATTTAATTGAGATTATAATGGAAATGAATAAAAAAAACTTATATTTGGTAGCATATGTTGTGTAAGAAAAGTGCAGATTCATATTTTGATTTGTTTTTTTAGTATCGTGACAATGCATCTTCTGCCAAAGCCTTGTTCCTCACATTGTGTTCAACACCTGTCGAGTTACATACTCTGGTGTTACCATACTTGAGTCGCATCAACTCTCCATTTAATAAACCAGGTAGGTCATATCAGGCAGCTTCCCTTGTGTTCAACACCTGTAGAGTTACATACTCTGGTGTTACCATACTTGAGTCGCATCAACTCACCATTGAATAAACCAGGTAGGTCATATCGGTCTGCTTGCCTTGTGTTTAACACCTGTGGAGTTACATACTCAGCTATTACCATACTTAAGTCGCATCAACTCACCATTGAATAAACCAGGTAGGTCATATCGGGCTGCTTGCCTTGTGTTTAACACCTGTGGAGTTACATACTCAGCTATTACCATACTTAAGTCGCATTAACTCACCATTGAATAAACCAAGTAGGCCATATCATACAGCTTGCCTTGTGTTTAGCACATGTAGAGTTGAGTAAACCATGTAGGTTATATTGGGCTGCTTGCCTTGTGTTTAGCACAGGTCATATCAGGAAGCTTGCTTTGTGTTTAACACCAGTAGAGTTACATACTCGGCTGTTACCGTATCTATGCTGGATCAACTCACCATTGAATAAACTGGGTGGGTTATATCAGGCTGCTTGCCTTGTGTTTAATACCTGAAATGTATATACTCAGACGTAACCATACAGAAGCCACATCAACTCACCATTGAATAAACCAGGTAGGTCATATCAGACACCTTGCCTTGTGTTCAACACACTAGAGATCGAGTTAACCAGGTATTTCATATCAGGCAGCTTGACTTGTGTAAAACATACTAGAGATTTAACCAGGTAGGTCATATCAGACACATTGCCTTGTGTTCAACACACTAGAGAGTTAACCAGGTATTTCGTATCAGGCAGCTTGCCTTGTGTTCAACACACTAGAGAGTTAACCAGGTATTTCATATCAGGCAGCTTGCCTTGTGTTCAACACACTAGAGATTTAACCAGGTATTTCATATCAGGCAGCTTGACTTGTGTAAAACATGCTAGAGATTTAACCATGTGGGTCATATCAGGCAGCTTGCCTTGTTTTCAACACAACCAGGTAGGTCATAACAGGTCATAATCAACGGTGACTCTACTTAAGTTGCATCAACTCACCATTGAACAAACCAGGTAGATCGTATTGATTGTAAAGGTTATGAAATGCAGATTATAAAGAAACATTATGACCTCCATATTTCTCCTTAATACTAGGTGATTGTCTGGACCAAGGACAGAAATCTTCAATGGTTTCAGCAAGTTAATTAAGGTTACGAAAATAGAAACAATCAAATTTCATGATTACGCACTATATATTTCCCTCGACTAATTTTTCATAGTTTCTAGTTGAACTCAACCATGACTTAATCCTTCAGGCGACAGTAAAAAAAAAATATTTGTAGTATTATTGATATTAATATTAAAATGATTCTGTATTGTTTATCATGCAGTTAACATAAATTTAGACTAGGTCCTTTGGAAACATTTGTGTTTGCAGCATCAGCACCAATGCAGTGCCTCTCACATACTGTGCTTTAATGATGATATGCCAGTTAATTAAAGTTACAGAAAATAAGAACCATCACATTCCTTGAATGCGCACTATATACTTCCCTCAACTAATTTTTCATAGGTTCTAAACTGGCTTTTGAAATGTGATGGAGCGACACCAAAACATCATATTTATATACAGCATATACATGAACCATTTTTGCCATTTATCATTTTTAGGTCAAGCATCTCTTTTACAAGAATTAAATAGTTTTTCAACCTCAACAAGGTATGTAAACCAACATCCTGCTGGTTTTGAAATGTCAACATTTTGAGTAAATCCTGTAGGCATTTGTGTTTACAGAAATAATCTGAATATTAAAGTGATTGTCAACTCTTTTTGAATGATGCTCTGTGTATTTCGACCAGTTGTTTTCCAGGAGGGAACACAAGATGTGAACCTGTGCATGTATTGTTAGGAATTTACATTTTGACTGACCAAAATTGGAATTCAATTCTGAATCCGTAGAAAGATAAGAGGCATATTCAATTTGTATGCATTATTATTAATATTTTTAATCCTTCAGGCGACAGTAAAATAAATTATTTGTAGTATTATTGATGCAAAATTAATATGATTCTGATTTTGTTCATCATGCAATTAACAGAAATTTAGACTGGGTCCTTTGGGAACTTTTGTGTTTGCAGCATCTGCACCAACACAATGCCTCCCATCTACTGTGCTTTAATATGACTATGATGATGATAAATGGGTAAGAAAAAGTTGTTGCCATAGAAAATAACATAAGAGAAGTTTTCATACTAGAATGACCCAATTACAATTTAACTTCTATACAATTACAAATATATTCTCTAAAATAACATCATAATACAATTTTTGGAAATATTATTTTATGATATACATGGTGAAGGTTTATCCTACCTTTTATCATGGATAGTTGAGCAATTTGTTTATATTTCTGTGGAAACAACTTGAATCATAGTGTAAATAAGAAAGTGGATGTTTTTCATCATGGGCTCCAATATTATTTTATTTCAGAACAAGGATTGAAAGATTAAATGAAAAGGATGTTGAATCGATAGAAGTGGACGATTCCTTATCACAAATATTAACAGATCACAGTAACGTGAATCACCAGGACAGTATTCTACAATCAAGTTTATATGATAAGGATCTGGATATTGGAGATTTTGACGATGATAACTTAATAGATGACTTTTATGAAGATAATGAGTGGTGAAAAATATTGAACAAATATGTAATACTTTATATTGCTAGACATTTTATAAAAAGTGAGAAATAATTTATTTTAAAAATTCTGAAACCTTTTTCATCATAAACGTGAATTGCTATTATTATGTAAATTTCTGTAAACCAGTTATCACTAGAGAGCTAATGGCATGATTCTGCACTTGGTTGGATGGAATAAACAAGCCTAATAAAAAGAAATACCTCTGATGTTTAGATGATGACTTTCAAATAATATAAAAAAATATGGACAGTTGATTATTAAAGAATACAACAATCTACTAGTTATCAGTTGTCTACAATTTCTTTTAAAGTTACATTAGTTTGTTACACAATTCACGCAAAAAACACTACATTTCATTAAAATGTGTTTATTAGTTTAATGAACAAATTGTCATACATATACATAAAATTTTATTCAGAAAAAAAAACATTAAAATGTTTTTCTTGGTAATAGTTCTTATAGTGTAGAGTAGTTGGCGCAGCGGTTGAGGTTCAAAATCCCAGTCGAGAGATCGGTGGTACGAGACTCACTCATGACAGTTGCTTGTGCACCTGAGCACCGCACTTTACTCGCATTGCTTTAGTCTACCCAGCTGTACGATGGGTACCAGCAATTTCTGGAAAGTAACCTGCGATGGACTAGCGTCCCATCCAGAGGGAGTACTCTCATCCGCTTCACGTTACAGAAACTGAAAATAAACTCCAGTCCTATGAGCCTTCAGGCTTGGACATGGAATAGTTCTTGTAGAATGTCAATTGTGAATTATAAATTGTGTTTGTGTACAAAGAAACCAAATTGTTCATTCATTTTGCATTTTTAGAAACACAGTTGAACCCTCGGGTCTGGAAAGAGTTCCACTTAAGGTGGTGGCTGCTTACGAAAGGTTTGCCCAATAGCTGGCCAAGCATTTTAAAATCACGTTTATGTGTTTTCATGGCCTTCCTAATGCAGAAAACCTCTCAATTTTGTCTAAACCACAATTTATATTTTATTAATTATAATTTTATTTTTAGATCAGTTAAATATAGTCCACTACCATATATATTACCAGAATATTTGAATCTCAATAATTAACTTTTTGGGCACACGGTGCATCCTTGCCGAATTATTGGAGTCTGATCCAGGCAACCAAGTTCGCCATTATTCTTTCTTTGTCCTTTTAGTGTGTAATACTGTATTGATATTTTGGATAATTCTATTTTTTTATGTTGCATTTCGATAATCAAAATTGTATCTGCAATGCATCATCTTTGGCTGCATTAGGTAATTGTTGTAGACTGTATACTTGTTTTGAAATAAAGATACCGAAGATAGACAGTTGGTGCAGTAATATGATTTTAATATATTACAGTATAAGGGGCTTTTTTTTTAATAGAAATAGGTTTGATATAATTTATTTTGGGCTTCCAGAATTATCAAATTTTCTCCTGGAATTTAATATTCTCCAAAAAAATTCTTCAGGTTTTATAAAAGTTTCATAATTAGTGCATAAATTGGCCTATTTTTGGGTATTTGTCCACATATTTCAGAAGGGTAGATATTTCAAACAGTGATAGGACGACCACGAGTAAATCTCCAGGAATTTTGTTTCTTCAACTTGAGACCACTGGTACCGAATACTCAGTACAGTAGAGAGTTCTCGGGTGGGAAATATGCGTTTCCAGTCTAAAAAATCATGAAAGTTTCAGGTGTGGCCATTTAGTTTAGTAATTAAATTTTATGATTACATTTTTCCTGTTTATGTTTATTTACAATAAACATGTTTTTGATCTATATTTTGTAAAGGCTGTTTTTCAAAATCAATAGAAAAACATACAGGAAGTCAACAGTTTTTTATCTTTAAAGTCAATTTTGTCCAAAGTGTGTTTTCATACACCTATGTTTTAAAATGATTTTTCTCTGGTTATAAGCTATGAACCTCATTTAAAAACCAATTTAAAGCGTATAATAGCTTCTATCCAAAAACAACGATAACTCAGTTTTGGTTTTCAGTACAACACGACTCATTTTGTGGTGACACCTCACAATTATACAAAGAAAAACAAAATTTGAAGTTCAACTGTAAAATACCGCGGTGATAACAGTCAAATGGATCTGAAAACAAATATTTGATATCTATTTTAAGTACACAACTACAACACTGTATTTTGTTATCACTAAGTGATTTTATAGTGATAAAGAAGTGTATGAAAGCTCGAAACATTCTATTCTGTCTTAACTTAATTGTGTGGACCAATCACGATACTTCAAATGTGTAAGTCTAATAATACAAAGTAGGGATTATTCAGTGACTTCAACAATTTCAACAAAAAAAAAACTAAGAGAAGGTTCACTGTTTTTTTTACAGTACACTTATTATTACCAAAGTCAGCAAACATTTGAGTGAAGGTCCAAAGGTTTCTACAGCCCACATAGGGACAAAACAGAGCGAAGGTTAACTGGTTCCTACAGTCACATTTTTTATAGGCCACAGATACAACACTGAGTGAAGGTCGACTGGTTCCTACGGTGACACAACCAAGTGAAAATTGGCTGGCTACTACGGTGGCAACTTGGTTAACCTTAACTGGTTCCTAAAGTCAGTTTTATAGCTCACAGGTACAACTGAGTGAAGGTCGACTGGTTTCTACGGTGATGACAATTGAGTGAAACTTGACTGGTCCCTGCAGTAACGACGACTGAGTGAAAGTGCACTGGTTGCTTATCGTTGCTCGTTGCTATAAGGTAATAGTTTGTTTCAGAATATGAATTACCATTTTATGGTAACATTGTTGAAATTGATTTGTAATTTTCGAAAACCACGGGTGGCCTAAATGCATTGCAACTAAGCGAGGAAAATGTTAATATGGGGTAATATGTCTTATCTAGAGAAACATAACAATCCAACCCAGCTGTGTTACAACCGCTAAGGCCCCATAAAAAATAGTGTACTGAACTGAAATTGCATCACAGCTAATGAGATAGAAGCACCAGCTAATGTAGAAATAGAAATATCATTGAATGGAACATGAATTGAACTGAAGTAATGTTACCTGCGCATTTCTGTGCAATTGTTGGCATTGTTTAAATCAATATGGGAAGATGGGGCAGGTTGCATCACTAAAATAATGTAATATTGAAAAAAGTAATGTTACCTGCATATTCCCCAGTGACACGTAAATGCTGTGATAACAATGTTTAAATGACTAGGAGAAGGAGGGGCAAGTTGACACACTTAAAAAATAATACAGTATTATAGTATTACAATACCATTGATTGAATCATGGGCGGAAGTAATGTTGTCTGCACATACCCTAGTGGTAGGAGAAGGCGGGGCAGGTTGGAACACTTAAAAATAATACTGTAATATATTACTACAATATCATTGATAGAAACATTGACGGAATTACAGTAATGTTACTTGCAAACCAATGGCAGGAAAACGCAATTCGGTACCCCTAGGGACTTGGTAACATTACATAGTTTCGTCAATTTTTCAATCAATTTTATGGTAATATTACAATATTATTTTCCAAGTGCCCCATCGTACCCCGCCTCCCCTGTGTCATTTAAACAATGTTAATGCATTTACAGGTCAATAGGAATATGCAGGTAGCAAAATTACATTAGTTTCATCCATGTTTCTGTCAATGGTTTGTAATATTACAATATTATTTTAAGTGTCCCAACCTACCCCGTCTTCCCTATGCCATTTAAACAATGTTAATACAGCGTTTTGGGGACACTGGAATGTGCATGTAACACTACTTTAGTATCATCCATGTTTCTGTCAATGGTATTATAATACATTTTTTCAAGTGACTCGTCCTAGTCCTTTAAACGATGTTGACAGCATTTTACGCGCCACTTAGGAATATGCACGTAACATTACAAAAGTGTCGTCCATGTTTCAGTCAATGATATCACAATACAATAATATTAGTAATACGTTTAATTAATAATAGTTTTTCAACCTGCCCCACCTTCTTCTAGTCGGGTAACATACTAAATTCCGCCCATGTTTCAATCAATGGTATTTTAACATTATAATATTATGAATGTGGTGGAATACAAAAGCCAAGTGACACAATCTAGTGGGCAGATCCAGTGGACCTCGAAAGAGGGGGTCCGATGCCAAGTTGTAAAAGCCCAGGTATGAGATTTTAACAGGAAACTAACAATAGGCGTGGGTCCAGGGCTCGCCTAGGGCCCGGAAACATTTTTCTCTACAGGTGCTCTCTGGTACACGTTTAGCGCCCCAAAATTGAGCAAAAAATATACTGTATATTTTGGTTTCAAAAGGGGAGGGGGGTGGGTACGTTGGGACCCCTTGGATCCGCGCCTGCAATGGCGATTGCATTGTACCACTTGTATTTCAACCGAGACTTGTGCTTTCTATTGTACAATTTTAAATTTGTCCTATTGGACAATAGTTTTCGCACCACTGGGTTATGTTGGTAACAGTACTTTAGGTCCGCCAATGTTTTAATCAATGGTATTGTTATATTTTAATATTATTTTTAGTGATGCAACCAGCCCACCTTCCCCTAATCATTAAACAATTTTAACACAGCATTTTTGTGCCACCGAGTATATTTTTGTACCACTGGGTATGTGCAGGTTGCATTACTTTAGTTATGCCAATACTTCAATCAATGGTATAATATTATTTTTTAGTATGTCAACCTACCCCGCCTTCACATCATTTAAACAATGTTAACACAGCGTTTATAAACCATGGGGAAATATGCAGATAACATTACATTAGGTCCACCCATGTTTCAACCATTTGTATTGTAATATTATAACATTATTTTTAGTGATGTAACCTGACCCGTCTTTCCCTAGGAAATGCATGTCTAATTAATTGATATTGCAATTTTCTACATTAAGTGGGGCTTGTATCGCATTAGCTGTGAGGCAATTTCAGTTTTCTACATTAGCTGTGGCTTGTTTCGCATTAGCTGTGACTCTGTGAAGCAATTTTAGTTTCCTACATTAGATGTCACTTGTATCTAATTAACTGTGTGGCAGTTCAGTTTTCTACATTAGCTGTTGATCGTTCTACATTAGCGGGGAGTTTTTCTACTTAACGTACACTAGCAGGCTGTTTCTAGCTGTTGTTTTTCTACATTAGCGGTTGCAAAAATGCACTTCCAGCAATTGGATAAGGGGAGCTGCAACTTCCGGTCAGACTTTGATAAGCAAAAAACTCCAAACAGAGGTGCTTTTTGCTTGTGTTATACAGGTCCATTTTCCTCTGAAGTGGTTCTCTTGGCCACTGTTTTAATATTCATATGCTGTTTTTATGGTTTGTTTTAGACCTCTATCTAAATGGGAGGGTGTTCAGGCACCCTAAGGTCCCCCTAAATATGGCACTGCCCACCTAGGAAGCTATCTGTGGTATATGTAGATGAAGTACAGCAACAAAATAAAGTCACAAATAGTGGGCGGGGGAGATTGAGTTATCACTGGGGAACGCGTCCCCTACATTCCCTATTCACCAAGTTTTCCCAGATGGCAGCTGATGGAAAATTGCATTGCTAGGGGTAGATGGGGTGGGATGGGGTGGTTTTGGAGGGGAGGCACGACAATTTTTTTTTTGTTATATGAATTCTTTGAGAAGTATTCCTTTCGTTTTTCAAAAGCAGAGTTGGATTTAATTTTTTTTTACAAAATTGGAAAAGAAACACAATCTTCATGTTGTAGTCAAAACACTACATTTATTAAAACCGTTGTGTTTCTTTTTCAATTTATTATTTGATGTCAAAATGTTGGTTTTACAAAATTGAAAGTCACTGACGCATTTCAAATTGAAAGTGTACAAAATACCACGTCCATAGAATAGTTCTATGCACTTTGCTATGACCTTCTTAAAAGAACATTTCTGTCATTAAAAATTGCCTAATCTTGTCAGACATTTCCCCCCGCTCGTTTGTCAGTCATAAAACTTACCCACACTAGTCTCTCGATAAAGTCAAATCTTCAACGTTGTATTCCTATATTAGAAGCAACTATCAAATTTCCAAACCACACTGCATTATACCCGCATTGTAATACAGTATCAGAAGCAATGTTTGGAGTGACCGACTGTGCTCCACTTCTCATTTTCTACATTTACACAATTATTTGCAAGGATTCCTGCATGCAATAAAAACAATGTAGACCACACAAAGTACGCCATCTCATGTTTAAACATCGCAGGGAGTGAAAAAATCTTGAACTTCTCCAGCGATCCACCTCATCTGTATGATAGAATGATCAGTACTTCATATGTACATTCATTTGCGTGAAATACTGTAGGTCTAACAATTGATCAATTGTTCCATTGTTCAAGACTTGAAATTATTAACATGCACCACTTGAAAACAATACCATTGAAGCATTTTCATTAAACTTCTCAAATAAACCACCTTATACCAAATTATAATTTGTTTGCAAAGGTATAGGCCTAACAATATTAACGCCACTTGAAAACCTAGCTATGATATTAGCATCGCTATTCTTGACCCAATTGTCTCCACTGCTAAATTTCAAAAGTTGCGGAAGAGTATTTAACTTTGTTTTATACATTATTAAATATAGATATCTTATGTTTATTTTTATTGTGATTGATGCCTTAATAATTTATAGCTAATTTAAAATTACTTCCTGCTATTCACAGTTTCGTGATAAAAACGCTGCATTATTCGAGAGTAAATCCAATGAATGGCATTTTCAAAATGGTTATGACAAAGAAATTGGGACAGGTTGAAAGTTTGCAATTCCATATTAATTTCTTGTATATTTGTTTGTAAACGTGAAATTTTGTTTTTCTATTAAAGATTTTTTTAAACCAGATTACTAATTTTAATTTTAAAAAATCGTATTTTTCTATTTTCTAGAATAATTATACTATTCTCACAATGATCCACATACTTGTTTCAACGTTGGGACTTGTACTTATTCAAGTAACTGATGCAATGCGTTTTTTTTATGAACCAACTGACCTTTCAGCAGTTGAGGGAAGACAAGCACATGTTACCTGTATATTCAGAGATATCCCAGATGACATACAAGGGAAGTATAAAGTCATATGGACAAAAGATACAGCCATTATCAATGCACCAAGTAACGGATTTGATTTAAAACGGATTACCTTTCATGATCGATATCAAGATAACCACCACTTCGTAAGAATTAAGCCAGTCAAGAGGGAGGATAAGGGAGGATACCATTGCCACTTATTTCACAATGATGTCCCTTATTTATCATCCAAAATGGCTCAGGTTACCATTCTTGAAATTCCATCTACTAAATATCCTATCATTGAATTTGGAAAATCAACTTATGTAACTGGAGAAAATGTTACTGTGTCATGTTTGAGTGAAAAGACAAACACGAAGCAAGTCTTGATATGGGATTCATCAACACAAGATATGCTATCAAAGACGAAGGCTACGTTCAAAAATATTACATCAAATGATACACATACTTGGATTGAGGTATCACTACCGGCAACTGTTGATTTCAATGGTTCGTTTTTCGTATGCGATTTAATCCTAGCCGATAATCACCCTCCACGCGTCATACAAAGCAAACCACTAAAAGTTATTGAAGATGTCCCAAGTGAAATGACCACTAACGCATTATCAACTGACAACAGTTCTAGTGTGTGTGATTTGATTGCAACTACACCATCATATGAGGAGATTGCAAACAAAATACAGTCTTTACATTTAAAAACAATCATTAGTTATGTAGGAACACTTTTTGGTACGATTGCTAATTTTTATTTTATTTAGACCTTTTACTGACTATATGGGATCAACCAACACAAGATATGCTGTCAAAGGCAAAATACACAAATATGATGTTAAGGGATGTAGAATTGGCCTTGCGATAGTTCCAGTTCGGGTGAAAATGAATGACAGTAACCGGAGTATTG
>JAOTQE010014088.1:0-10919 GCA_025631205.1 Nesometra sesokonis | reverse complement strand
TTTCTTCATCAGTACTTCTACGAATGGATTGTCTTGATGTGGAACCGGAACGCTATTGTCCAGACCCAGTACCGTTCATTTATCGTTCGGGAAATCTTTTACACTATGTTGAAAATAGCAGTTAATTCAAGCAGTTTGTTGCCAGGCAACATGCCAATAAGTTGTACCCAGTGAAAATAGTTGATACCTCTAGACATCAAGATTTATCTGGTAGCCACCCTCTTGGGGGCAGCATTTTGGGGTACAATGTACATGCCAGTTATTAGAATCTGTTAAACTATGAAGCCTCTATGGTCTAATGGTTATGACGCATATGACGCAGAAGAATTTTGTCACAAAATAAATTTTATGGAACTATGTCAATTGATAGCTATGCTATTTGGCATTATAACTTCTTTGAACACTGTATTTATCTTTCTTTTATGATTTATCCATGATTTAACAGTGTTAACGACAACTTGATGTATTATATTCTGGGTATATTTATTCAACAATTAAAAATATTACAATAAAACAATTCTTCACAGCATTAGCTGTATTGTCTGAGTCTGAGCTATACAAAAAGATCTACAATTATACAGTTAAAATATACAGAAATTATTAAAAAATTGAAATATTGCAATACAGCAGAAAATTACAGTATTTTTACACATTTTGCACACACCTGTCACCTTCATGTATGACTGGAAGAGCTTATCAGCCCATATCCAGACTGAAAAAAAAATCTTCGCCAGGGCCTCACAATGTATATTATAAATGAAAATAATTCTAGATTTACTACAAACAATACAATTAATGTTACAGGTACTGTAAATATTAAAATGTAGGTCATAATATAATCATAATTTCAGGGATGTAGCTAGATAAATCCAAGGGTGGGTGGAAAAATGATCAAAGCCAGTATTTTCACCTTTTTCAGAGGCTAGGGTGGGTGGTGAGTTGAAATTAGCCTGGGTGGAAGACCTTAAAATAAGCTTTAGGGTGGGTGGAATATTTTTAGAGTGGGTGGCCCCGCCCACCTCCGCCCAGCATAATTACATCTCTGTAATTTAGAGTTATTCAACTGCATTCATGATTATGAACCTTTTAAATCTTGCATTATTTTCCTGTTAATGGAGATGCTTGGTTTTCAAACCAATATAGAGTTTAGATAACAATCCTGAAAAACCATTTGAATTCTTACACCTTTTATTTGAGGCTCAATCATGTGATACGTGGCAGATAAATTCAATTTGATGATGATGCATTTGGAGAGTTTCGGGGCGATATTGGAGATGTAGAGTGTTGTGTTAAAATACACAACCTCACTTAACCAACCAATATCAGATGTACATCAATTACTGTAATTTCCAAAGTGCTTTAGTTCAAGCAAGGCTTAGATCTGTGAACATTAACTGCTGATCTTAACATGCTTTAGGTTCAAGCAAGGCTTAGATCTGTGAACATTAACTGCTGATCTTAACATGCTTTAGGTTCAAGCAAGTCTTAAATCTGTGAAATGATATTAGTGTTCTGCTGATTTTAAATCCTTTTTTCAGCACAGTCTGTGGAATGTAAAAGAAAATTATCATTTTGAAAAGAATGTTCTTACTGTACTGTTTAATCAGTTTTGCTAAGAGTTTTATAACCTTTAAAAGTAAATTTGATGGTATGAGAGCCTGCAGATTCTCTGATGGGAACCTTATCTCCCCATGCTTAGAGCGAAATATGTCAAATTTACAAATTTTATGGCTGAAAAGAGCCTCTCAAATTTCTAGACTCAACGTTCTACAGTTTATATTAAATAGTAATTCTTTTTATGATCAATTGGCTAAGTAATGTGATTTTCTCTCTTTATAGTATAGGATTTTTTTTTAGAAATATATTTTTTTTAATTTAAAAATTTTCTGGGGTGGCCACTTATGGGAGGTAAATTAGCATCAGAAAATCCTCAAAGTGTCTGTTGTCATAATATGAGAGGTACCAAATGCACAGATTAGATAAGAAGAACAGATGGGCATTGGATGAGTGTCTGTTATGGGAGGTGTCCGCCTACGAGAGGTGTCTGCACATTGAGATTCAACTATAATACAGAACCTGATTATGATTGGTATTATTAAAAACAAACCATGCCGTAATGGTGGTATGGCGGCTGTTGTGCTTGTCATACCCCTCATGCCATAATGGTGGATGGCAGCAGTAAATGTAACATGATCATTGACAAAATGACCAAATTCCTTTCCCCCGACCTTTGGGAAATTGCATTGCTCCTTAACTATGGGAATAACAGTAAAATCACTGTACAATACATCAATATTCAAAATGAAAAGTTACCGGCTGAGTACTTCTTCTCCTTCTGCGGCTTCTAATAACAGTGCCTACAATGTCGTCAGCATCAAGTGGATGGTTTGTGGTAGAATGAATAAGCATCTAAACAGATGAAGTAATTACCAAAACTGACCTTCCGATATATAGCTCATCCAACTTTGTTTATTTAAAGAAAGGCCCATCATCTTAAAACCAATATAAACATACTACAGGTAAACTTGACCCTCTCTAAACTGAACTGTTCAGAAAACCGAACAAAATGTGTGTTCCTAGGGTGAGTGGGTGCTTGAAGCTGTCTGTGTGGTGGTAAGGATTCTTGGCATTTGTTTCAAGTATCTATATGTAAATAATTAATACTGAATTTTTCTTTTTTCAGCAACTTTCAAGATCCATTCAGCAGCTACAAGAAGAGCTTCAGAAACAACAAGCAACATCCCAAGTATTAAATCCTGCTCAACGGCAAGAAATAGATAACCTACGGTTAGAAAAAGAAAGACAATCTAAAGAACTATTCCTGTTGCGTAAAACACTTGAAGAAATGGAAATTAGAATAGATACTCAAAAGCAAACATTGGCATCGCGTGATGAGAGTATTAAGAAATTACTGGAAATGTTACAGAGTAAAGGGTTAGCTGTGAAAGGTATTGAAGCTAATCATGAAGAAATGGATCGACTTAGGACGAAGCTAGCGGAGGCTGAGACGAAGGTTATACAAGTAACCGGTACGCTAGAGCAAAAGGAGGCTGAGATATTAAATCTTGCTGATGTAAGTATTAGCTGTGATTTATCACAATGTTAAGTGTGGTAGCTGTAGTAATGGTACTGAGAGTCATGAATATGGTAGTAAAAATGAGTGTTGTGATGGTTAGTGAGAGTGATTGACTGCTGTGGCAATGGCGATGATGTATAGTGGTGCATGTAGTAACATTGAAACTCTACTGTATAAGGTGCTATATAAATCTACATGGTAATGATGTTTAATGGTACATGTAGTAACAATACCATTGCTTGGTACTATGTGTACATTAAAACTCCACTGTATAAGGTGCTATATAAATCTAACTACATGGTGATGATGTTTAGTGGTACATGTACAGTACCATTACCTGGTACTATCTGTACCTTGAGATTCTACTGTATAAGGTATACCTGCCAACTTTTTTTTGCGCAAATGCGCGAGATAAACCGCCACCACCGGTGCTGGACCACATTTACTCCGATTTTGTGGTTTGGTGATGACGTTTAGTGGTACATGTACAGTACCATTGCTTGGTACTATGTGTCCCTTGCTATGCTCACACTAGCCGCTATTTTTTTTTTAGCCAAAATGGCTAAAGATTGCTGATAGTTTTAGCCAAACTATAACTTTTTTAGCCAAATTTTAAAAATGGCTTCAAAATGGACAGTTTTTTTAGATTTTCATTTAGCCAATTTGGCGAAAGAGGTCATTTTTATTTTTGCCAATTGACAATTCTAGTAGCCATTGGTGACTTGGTGAATTGCATAACCTTGAGACTATAAGGTGCTGATATAAATCTAACCACATTCGTGATGTTCATTTTGAAGTAATATAGGTAAGGTGTAATGCCCAGTAAAATGGCTAGGAAAACCATTGTTCCTAATACTGTACCAGTTCTTTTTTGTTTTGCTTGATTATTTTACTGGATTAAGCATAAAATATAGTATAAAAGAAAATAGTATAAAAATAACCATTGAAGAATGACAAGAAGTAGCAATAAGTATAAAACAAAGTCAGTTTTAGATTTCTTTTGCAGTCGCACTGTAGCTTGGTGGTTAACATGCTTGCCTTCTAATCCTGAGGTACTGGGACCAAACCACACGCTAGTGGTGCGTTCGGTTAAGAGTGTTTGGTAAGACGGAGGCCATGAGTTTGATTCCGGTTACAGGCGACATAATGCAGTTATTTACAGTTACTTTTTCAATACTGTATTTTTCATTTGTGTAGTTAAGAACTGAACCACTTTGAAAATCAGTACATTGTATTGAATTTTTATTTCAAAAAACCTGACTGAACACTAGGTTGCTTCCCACCACCAAATAGCACCACTCTCTAAACCTTATAAAGAGACTTGGTTTAAAAAAAGATTCAAATCTCATCTTAGTGCCAAGAAAACTACATAAAATGAAATAAACAAACAGTTAATATGATTTTATAATTATATTCATTTCAAACATATTTTGAAGTAAATTAATAGTATCATGTTCTATGGATGTTCAGGGAGTGGATTTGATTGTTTCTGTTTTTTTTTTTTCATTTTATTAAGCATTGATGATACAGTAAACTGGGTTAATGATCTGGCTACTAGGATTGTATAAAAACTGTTTTTTAGCCTCTGATTCCAAAGACTCTCCTGCTAAACCCTCAATTCAAATGCATTCAGTTAGATCAATATTGATGCTTAGTACCTGGAAAAAAAATCATGAATGAATTGCTCTAAATTGATAGTTATTTGAATGGAATGAGGCAGGCAATTGTTAAGAGCATGTTTTCTTTAATGAGTTTTTACAACATGCTGTATTATATTCACGTGTGTATTGATTATTACAGTCAACCTATATGTACCGTGGCTTACACCTCCAATAGGCTTTTTGCATATAATTTACATATCATTTGCTTTTTAATGTTAGTATATGTATGATAGTAAACATGACATTTTGACATGCATTTATGCATTCAGGACATTTGGATGTCGTTGGAGATTAATGTCAAATTTTAACACCATTATTTCACGATGTGTGTCATTTCCAACAAAACATGTGAAATGTATAATGTGTACTAATTACAGATCTCCTTTGATTTTAAATTGTTTTTAATAAATAGAGCTAAATTCATACAGATCAGTAACGTCACTATAGTTTCATATCGTAAAGAGTAGTAGTAAAGATCTTACAATGTAAAGATAGCGCGCTGGCCTATTCTAGTGCGTAATGCTATGGAATTGCGCCCGCTACAAAATAAGGAGTAATGAACGCGCAGTTGACGCGCAGGTAGAAAGTATTGCGAATAAAAATTATTTATTTTGATAACATAGACGCATTTTTTTCAATACTAATGATATAATATTAAAAATTCAGTATTGGAAAATAAATCCAAATAATAATTATTTAAAATAAATAACTATTATAAAAATGAGAATAAAATAAACATTTTATATAGCGCCCCCTACAAAATGAGGAGTAGAATTGAATTTAGGTGGCGTACCCTATCATTACAGAAATTCCATGCAAAAATCGGCCAGCGCACTATCTTTACATTATAAGGTCTTTGGTAATAGAGTATATATACATAGATAGTTTATTTATAATTTTCCAATTATTTAAAAGAATAAATTAATTAAAGAGAAGAATTCATATCCAATAATTGGATTATTATTTATTACATAAAATAAGGGATACCTTTTCTGAACAAAAGATAAGAGTCATTTGTTGATTACTAATTAAATTTTATTATTAGAATTTGATCTATTATTATGAAAAGATTGGAATAGTGTTTTTGTTGTGGGTTTCTTGCCATTTTAACGGTGAGAACTTTACCATGCTTTACCAAGTCCTATTACATGAGGCTTAGGAGTTGTGCTGTTACAGTAGGTAGTGGGAAAGAACCTGTTGTGTAGCCAGGTTCCAACCTTATTAGATTCTAGGGTTGGTATTCTCTTTTTTTTTTCAATTAGTCCAGGACTAACCCTAGAACAGCACTAGTTGATCCTGGACTATATATAAACCTGGTTTCTCGGCAGACAAAAATTAGAATACTGTAGTCCAGGGTCTTATCTAGACCAATGCTAGATAGAAACCTTTGAGAATACCATAGTCAGTTAGTCCCAGATTAAATCTGAATTTAGTCTTGGACTAAATTTAGTCTGCTTTCGAGTATACCAGCCTAGGATTTTAACAAGCGTGCTATCCAGCAAGCTACAGTGCCACTCTAGTTATTTCAGTAATTATCTGCTACAGTACTCTCTCCTCACCAGTGTTGAAAAATCGTGATCCAGTTCTTTTTTTTTTTTGTAATATTGCCTGTCTGTCTGTCAGTGAGGAGACATGATGTAAATTGTCCCAAAGCCAAGCCAAAGGAGGGATAAGAGGCAAATCTAGTTTTCCACAATAGGCAGAAACAAAAAAAAATATTTTTCCTTATTCAAAAACATACAGTTTACAAATTTGAATTTCATACAACATTAACAGTTTTAGGATGTACAGTATGATATGAAAATGCATTTTAAAATGACCCTACTGTACTTAGTCATGGTACACTGATAAGCAATTTTCATAGGCAATTTTCTAAATCATTCTAAATGTTATAAATTTGATTGTTCATAACGTTGCAAGGAAATATCATATGAAACTGATATTTTTTTTGCTTGTTAAAGATAGTAATGTGTCGACTTATGCCCCTGGCTTCACTCTGCCACAATTGCTCTTATTATATTGTACTTATTAAGTGTATGTACTCAGTATGGCATATAAATAAAATAAAATGAAATGTTATTTTTAATGCTGCCTTAAACGTGCATGGAAAATCATCAGGATTTACGTAGGAATACAACTCGAACTGATCGTCTTGAGCGGCAGCTTGGCACTGCCTTGCATTCTGATTCAGACTCTTCTCGAGGTCTAGCCCTAAAGGCTGTTGTAGAAGTGAAGGTATAGTATTGTCAAACTATAAATCTACGGTATAGTCTGCAGTGTTTTTCTTTTTTGACTTTTGGTAATAATAGTAATATTGAAAGCGATGATGTCAAATTTATTCTACTGTAATTACTGCAGTAATTTATTACTATGAAGTCTACTGCAGTTATTACATTATTCCAGTGCTATTAGCAGGCCTCGATTTTTGTTTTGACTAGTCCACTGGGCAAGTTGACTTTACATTTCACTAGCCCATAAGCAATTCAAATAGCCCATGTCTGTGGCAACTTAATCTGCAATGTGTAAAAGTTACTGCTTGACACTTCTAGCCAACTGGGCTAGTAAACATGATAATTCACTAGCCTCATGCAGTTTTCACTAGCCATTGTAAAAAATGAGCCCTGATTAAGTTTTCTTTGGTGACTACATCAGAATATTGAGATACTAAATCTAATCTAAATTCTGTTGTAATGTAATGGAATTACTCAGTAACTGCAGCATGCAATTTTGGCTTCCTAAGTTTCCTAATATTTATATAGGGGTGGATCCTTTTTAAAGAAATTGAATTTGCCAATGTGTGCTATGTTTTGAAAAAGTTCACTGTTACTAGCCATCTTAATTATTTTAGCTTATTAGATGGATTGAGTGTGTGCTCACTTTTGGCTGATTGATGCTCACTTACTTTGGTTCATATGCTGATTGAATGTGTTAAATTTACTTGTTTATTATTTTTAAAAGTCATTGATTTTTAATTTTCCTTTCATTTTTCTTTATTTAATCTTAAATTAGTTTCCATAAAGTCATGGTGTAAATAGTTCTAATTAATATCTCTGTGGTAAAATGTTGTACAGGATCTTATTCCTTCTATTGTTGCTACATTTTCCTGACTGCTTTTTGTTAGTTAAATTGGCTTTAATTCCCCTGAGGATGCTTTTAGTGTCAGATTTTTGTAATTTCCTCTTTTTAAGTAATATTGATATTTTAAGTAGCAATATAGTAAGGAATACCTCTACTGTACTTAAAATGCTGTACAAGAGTACCTGGAACATTATAATAATAAATTTAACTTATGATAACATTAATATCGGGGAGGAAACCAAAAAATGTAAAAATATCCCGAACGAGAAATGGAGGAATTTGATTGAGAAACATTTTAATGTGTGTACATATGTATCACTATGATAGCATTAAAATCATCGAGGTAAACACAAATGTCTAAATATCCCTAACAAGAATTGGAGGATTTTGATTGTTTTGTTTTCTGTTGAGATAGTGTACATGTACATGTATCACTATAACATTAAAATTACATGGAGGTAAACACAAATTAATGTTTAAATGTTCCTAAAAAGAAATGGAGGGATTTGATTTTTCAAACTTTTCTCTTTTCTACATGGATTCATGAACATCCTACTTCATTACTTTTCATTTTTTATTACTTTTTTATTCAAAAATTTAATTTAGGCCTTAATTTAAAATTAATTTAATTCTTGAAATAGATTTTTTTTCTCATTGGGTTTAATCAAATTTATTGATTGAAGTGTGTATTTAAATATTTATTTTGGATGCAGGTGTGGTCTAACAATTATAAGGTTGGTTTTGATACATTATCCACCTTTCAGATTGAATTGTAAACCACAACCTATCATTTTTTGTATCCCACTGTTTTTTCTGGGAGACGGTTCACAACAAATCGAGTGTTGCATTTAATTATTGATTGTTGTTTTTACATAATAATAATCAGTTATTTGTAGTATGTGTCACATGTTGTTTTGTTCACCAATTTTACAATCATTATATTGACAGTACCTGCAAACCTTTTTTGGTGCTAATACATGACAAGCCCCACCGCTAGTTATTTGTCACATTTTCTTCGATTTCGATCTGACAAGCAAAAAAATAGCCCATCAGCCCATTTTTTGACCGTTTTTGTCTAAATTCCTAAATTCAACACTATTTGGGGGCATTTCCATATTTTTCTCTATCATTGAGAAAATGTATTTGAATGACTATGCATCAGATTCTGATAATGTGTGAGAAAAATTATTTATGCGTGAGTTGTTAAAAATAGGCCCTAATGCATGAGACTCGCGCATAAGTTGTGAGAGTTGACAGGTATACAGGCCTCGATTTTTGTTTTGACTAGTCCACTTGGCAAGTTGACTTTACATTTCACTAACCCACAAGTAATTCAAATAGCCCATGTCTGTGTCAACGTAATCTACAATTTGAAAAAGTGACTGGTTGACACTTGTATTCACTAGCCAACTGGGCTAATAGAAATGAAAATTCACTAGCCTAGTGCAGTTTTCACTAGCCATTGTATGCTGGGCTAGTAAAAATCGAGCCCTGGGTATATTATAAAATAGCACACTTAACACTGTCACATATACCATGATTAAAGCATATTTCCAAGATTTAAAGACATTTTAAATGTGTAAGAATGATTACAAATCACAAAAAAATCATTGGCCACTATATTGTCAATTGAGGTGTTCTTATGTTTGCTATGTTATTGATTTGTTTTAACACACTTTTACTTGCTGTAGTAGTGTTTCTAGTATGTTTCATCTATTTTTCTGATGATTTGTTACCCCTGTCTCATGCAGTACTATTTATTCTTATTCAATATTAAACAAAAAAAACAGCAGCAGTTTTTGGTTAGACCACTGTTGCTGTCTTTTCGTCAATTTGTTTTTGTGATAACATGCGTTTCTTACAATTTTTGTGATAATGCTATTTTTTTCTTTAAATTTTTTTGGGATAGTTTTATGTATTTAGGCAAAAAAAACCAGGTCAGGGATATAATTATGCTGGACAAAGGTGGGCAGGGCCACCCACCATAAAAATTTTCTACCCACCCTAAAGCTTATTTTAAGGTCTTTCACCTAGCCTAATTTCAACATACCACTCATCCTAAGACTATGAAAAATGTATAAATACTGTTTTTAATTACTTTACTACCCACAGTTGCATTGTTACTGCCCACTCTTGGATTTTTTTCACTACATCCCTGCCGGATATATGAAAGTTAAAGTAAATACTGATACAAATATTTGTTAAGACCTTATACCTTGGTTGGTTAGATTTTCCAGGGTTTTAAATATTTCCATCTGAGTAATTTTACCTAATTTCTTATTCTGTTATTCAATGTCAGCGAATGAATAAATCCCATAAGCATTTTGCTAACTGACTTACGAATTACGAATTATCGTCATTATTATTTTATTATTATTTTAGGACAATAAGATTGCAAGTCTGGAGCAGAGGCTAAGAGATCAAGAAGAGGAGATTAGCCGATATCGCACGAGCCACTCACTAAGCTCAGATGATGCGAGCAACTCCCGAGAGGCTGACGAGTTCAAAGGTCAAGCTAGGCATTTCAAGATTAAGGTAATTTAGCATAATGTGCCATATTGCATTCTATACCAGCAATACAATATATTTATGAAGGATTGTTTTTTTCTTAATTCAATTTATAAATCCTTTATAGAGCGTATTTGTATACAATAGTTTTTCATTAATAATGATAAAATATAAATAAGTTTATTATTCTAAAATATTAGATTTATTTTTCATTTAATCTTTTTTTCATAAAGAACATATACAAATATAATAGAAAAATTATGACTTCTCTTTAGTAAGTAAAAATAGATATTTATATCTAAAATAAAGAAAGATACACTGCAAGTTACAGACTACCCTCTAAAATATGCTATGAGATTAAATTCATTGATGAACCAAAAAGATCGTAATTCTTTAAACCAAACTGTTATTTGAGCTCTGACTTATTTTGGAAAACCCATAGATTTCCTGATATTTTCCATAAAAGATAATAAGCCAATAATGAAGGAAGTGTAATTACAAAAAAAGTCATCATTAATCATTAATTAATTAATGATTAATTAATTAATGATTAATTAATTAATGATTAATTAATTAATCATTAATTAATTAATCAT
>JAOTQE010014077.1:0-10919 GCA_025631205.1 Nesometra sesokonis | reverse complement strand
ATTACATACACAAGATATTATAGTGGTTGATAAATGAATATAAAGACGTCGTTTGCCGTATAAAAAAAAAAAAAATACTGTTTAAAAATGCAATTTAAAATGATCCTCCTTAGTCACATTATTTTTTTGACTGATGCCTTCTTAGGCTTGGCTCTGCCACATATAAGGCCTAAAAAAATCTTTGCATTGCTCACACAAAGCATTTTTAAAAATCTGGGTCAGATTTTGAGGAATTTATTTGAGTAAGCCCATTTTAGTATATTTTCTGCAACTTGATTTTTGTATACTGTATTCCTATAGTCTATTTTTAGGATAATTTTATGTTGTCTTTTGTGGGGGTTTAACCCACCTTTATTCTCATAAAGTCATTCTCATTTGCTTTTTCGTAATTATGCTGAATGGAGGTGGGTGGGGCCACTCACTCTAAAACTTTTCTGCCCAGCCTAAATCATATTTTAAGGGCTTCCATCCAGCCTAATTTCAACATGACACCCACTTAAGCCTCTGGAAATGGTAAAAATACTGATTTTAATCATTTTACCACCCACCCTACACCCGTGCCTTATTTTTTAAATTTTGGGTTTATCCAGGTTGGCAGCACAAAGATTTTCTTAGGCCTAATGATTGTGCAGAATATATGGGAACGCATAATTTTAGATACCAATATTTACGAATACAAGTATTCATGTATTACATTTGTTTTAATATGCATAGTTTCTTTTTATCATGTCTCTTACTTTTTAAATATTGTTTTATTTACTGTTTCATTAAACTTTTGTTTGTTTTGTTTGTGCTTTTATTTTTTTTACTCTAATTCTTAGCAGGTAGCTAGCTTGTACGTAACTGCCAGATATGTCTGTTATAGGTAGAATAAGCTGGTATCTTCAGCCTATGATAGACATATGTGTTAGTTGTTGTATTCTGTTCATCTCAGATGTCTTCAATATTTCACTCTTCAAATAGAATTTTCTTGGACTTAAAATTCTTATTGCGGATGTTAGAGCCTTATCATTTTACTGTAAACATAACAAGTGGAAATTGATGCCTTGTTTTTCATCCTTTATGCTGGAATTGAATGATGTTTGATAGCAACTCTAAATCAATTGTGATTGATTTATTCAACTGTACTGTTCAGAACTCGACTTAGATCGTAAAACATGAGGTTCTCTAGCCTCCCTGGAAAACAGCCTCCATGCAATGCATCATATTGCCAATTCTAGGACTATAATGAAGCTAATGGCTTAAATGCAACTGTTTAAAACTTATTGACTTCACTTAGATGCATAGAACAAAAACTTTTATAGCTTCTTTGGATAACAACTCTGCCTATGTGAGCATTCAGAATCAGGAAGTAACTTTATCTATCTTGTTACATGAAGATATTATGTATGAATTTAGATAGTTTGGAAAAGCCATTATTATCTACAGACTGAACTCTATTCTGGTTTTTCTGATAATTTCTTACATGGTTTATCATGTGAACTTACTATCAGAATGAGAACCAGCCTAACACTGTTATACTTTTTTGGAGTGTAATTGTAAACTGCTGAGAACATCAAGGCCTACACCTAAGAAATATTCTCAAGGATTTTTTCATGGCATAGACTGAACACTTTATCAAAACTCTTTGAACTTTGATGTCATTATAAATAGATATTCAGAGAATATTGCTTTTTCTTGACAAGTCAGTTTGTTTGACCATTCTGCTGGAAACATTGGCTATTAAACTGATTTTGAATGACCAGTCAGTTTGTATCCAATGACCGGTCAGCGTAGTTTAATCCACAGGCCTTTCATAGTATTTTCTCAACAAATGATAACTACTCTTCACTTAAACCTCCATAGCTGTAGCATGAGCAAGTACAATGGGTCAGGTATATTTGTTTTGTTAGCCATTTGTGACTTGATCAAGTCTGGTAGGTGTTTAAATGGCAGGTCAACATTTGTTGCCAATTTATGTGGATGTCTTGTTTCGTCATTGTCGTATCATCTCAGTCCCATTTCATTATTTATCTTCATTCATCTGTCTTGTGTATTTTTTTAATTTTGTTGCTTATTTATATTGGTTTTGTATATCCTCCTTATAATAATTATTGATAAACTTAATGCATTGCAGTCAACATTACAAAAACTGACCATTCTTTGAACTGTCCATTTTCTCCAGGTTTTCTGAACAGTTAAATTTAATTTATTATTTAATTTTTTGTTTATCATTTACTTTGATTTTGTGATTTTGGACTTCAAAAAAGGGTCCGGTTTGTCATGAAATTTGGTTTTTCCAAAATGTCTGTTTTGGGAGAGTTGACTTATAAATCATATATCATATGCTATACATGATATATAGTATCATATGCTATATATGGTATATCGTATCATATGCTATATGGTATATCGTATCATATGCTTGCAATAATAATACAGTAATTTTAGTAATTATTTTTTTAAAATTAATTTTGACTGTAGGAGGCTGATGAAACTCTCAACTTTGAAGAACAGATTCTTGAAGCCGCCAAATGCATTGCTAATGCAACAAGCGCCCTCGTCAAGGCTGCCTCCGCAGCTCAAAAAGAACTTGTACTACAAGGAAAGGTGAGTTAATCTTATCCATGTTTGTTGCATTATATTAAGTAATGTTTATATAAAGTAATGCACTCTATAGTGGGATTGCTACTGGTCTGTGCCACTCGCATTGCTGTTACTTTATCTAAAGCCTCATTCACACTGACCTTATTTCGGTAAAACCAACAGACTAACCGGTTAGTTTGACCGGGACAGTCCTGTGCGGATAGTCCATAACATCTCACTCTGTAAACCTTAACCTGGCTGCCAGTTAGTTTTTTAGAGTGAAATCTGCTCAGGAAAACTCACTGAGCAAGTTTAACTGACCTGAAATGTCCAATGTGGACAGTGTCACTCCAGAGCCGTACCCAGGATTGTGCGTGAGGGGGGTGTGAGCGAAGCGAGACCCAGGGCTGAGGGCCAGGGGACCACCAAGGGCCCCAGTCGGGGTAAGGGGGCCGAAGGCCCCTTAGAAATGTCTGCGTTTTTATGGTCTAAAACACTTTTAGATGCACAATTTGAGACGAAAATAGGGACAAAATTTTATATATTTAATATTAATTTCAGTAATATTTATTCTTTTTTGTTTCCAACCTTTTATTGGTTGGAAAAAGTGGAAATTTTTTAATTTGGGGGGGGGGGGGTGTTCGTCCGGGTACGGGCCGGGACTCGAGGAAAAAAGTGACATTACAGAAGGCCTTCATTGGTCAATTGGGCAATCCCGGTGAGTTATGACCTTTAATAACATTGTTTATTTCACAAGTTTTACCATGAAAAATAATCCAAGTGTGAACAACAGCAAGATTTAACATTTTAAACGTTACCAGTGGTCTTGGTAAAATATTCTCGTTTTTTAAATCTAGTACGATTGTGGCTTACTGTATGTAAAAAGTGGTTTTGCAAAATGTTTAGCTAAGGTCTTAAAGTATTCTTTTGTTACCCAGGCACAAAATATTTGAAAGCTTAGGTCAGACATGTGAAAAACCAACTCTAATTTTCAAGATTTTTAGTTAATTATGCTTGGTGGCAACACAAAGATTTTTTTTCATCCTAATTATAGTAGTTGTTTAGTTTATTGTGCAAAAGAATAGTAATGTTAGGAAGGTGTTTAGTTTTACACACTTGTTTTTATTTTTAAAATAACAAGTGATTTTACTGTTATATATGACTTTCAACTAATCATTGATTTATATGAGTATTGGTAACATGTAACACTTGTTTTGTTTTTAGTAACTAAGGTATATACAGTAAAAATGCCATATGAATTGCATAGACATAATAATATCATATTCTGTCATGCTGCATAAGCATGTGATATACATTGTAAACTAAAGCTAGTATCATACTGTTTTATAATTCATTTCATTTATAGTCAGTGTGTAATCATTAACAGGTTATTACATATATTGCATCTATTTTTCATATGGCAAGTTATAAGCATACACAAATCTTTGTTTTCCAAAAATAACTGACCCAAAGTTTTAAAAAACCAGGGTCAGATTTTTATTTATTTTTTTTTTTACTTTTTGCTGAAATACATAAAATTATCCTGAAAAATTATTAGAATTGCATAAAGATATCCAGAAAATTGTATGGAATGTATCCTAAAAATGGACTACTGGATTTTGTAAAAAATCAGAAAACTAAAAGTACCTATTAAAAGAAGAAAAAAACTACAGTACAACTAACCGACCCGCATTGTAAAAATATATCATGCTTTAACACAAAGATTTATTTTTAGACCTAATCACCAAGCCTGTTATGAGATTTGTTTTTGGAAAGGCTGCTTCTAATTAATATCTTTGTAATAATACATCTTTACATCATGAAAAATCATTGTTTTTGTAATAAAAATTGAAGGGACTACCATCAGACTTAGTTTATAAGAACTTCTTTCATAGTAACAAACGAATATATGGAATGATTTTTCCATTGATTTGTACTGATGTTGGTGTTTTGTCACCTGCCATTTTGTAGGCTTCTACACGTAGCTTGAAGAGGCTGTCTGTGTACCTTGACATGCCCTGCACAGAGGGTGAGGTAGGCCTGTACTCTATGCCTGGCATCTTGTGGGTGCATACAATATAATAATATTTCAGGCTTAAAATTGTTAAGCCTCAATGTGTTTACAATACAAATAAAGTGATAAATATGGGACATTAAAATGCGTAATCAATTGTCCCTGATCTGGTGTGATTCCAGACAGACCCTCTAACTGGGTGACAGGAGCGGGATACATGTTTAGGCGCGGATCCAGAGGGTGGGGGATGGTGGTCACATGACCCAGGCCCCCCTGCCCCTCTTCAATTAGCAGATATATAAATATTTTTTGTGAACACTTTGGGCCTTGAAAAGTGCACCAGAGAGCATCCTTTTACATGTAGAAAAACATTTTCCAGGGCCGATCCAGGACCAATGCCTGTTTATCAGTTTGCTGTTAAAATCTAACACCTGTTGTCCAACTTTGCATTTCCCCCACCCAGCCTTTTCTAACTTTGCTGGATCCGATTTTGGTGTTCGCCCTTATGGATTGAATACCATCATAATCATAATTCATACTTTAATGAACAATTCTTCAACCAATTTTTAAAATGAAATGTTTTTGTCCGTCCAAAGAGTATCTAAACCAACTGGCTAAACACTATACAAAACATACAAGATAACACTTAACAGACAAAACCATTCAATTTTACTTAGTTTACTACTAAACTATACTCAACCAATGCATGGATACTTGGTATGCATTCTACCTAATAGTACTTTCATCATTTTACATACTGGCCTGTGTATTGCACATTTTCCTCTCTGTGAACCATGATGCTACTCACAGACTTGTCATTAAGGTGTTAACAGCATCAGTGTCGGCTATGAACATCCGGTATCTTAACACCCTTGGCCGTTATTCTTCAGACATTCCTACAGCTTACTTTAGAAATTCCATCTGTAAGCTGTAAGTTTGCATATACAATAAATTTACATGAATACTATATTTGCTGTTCTCAAGGAGTTATTAATATTAGGCCAAAAAAATAAAGGATCTCTGGTTGGTGCGTGCATTGATCTATACCTAGCGCATCAATGTTTTTTTTTCGTATACAAAACTGCGCCACCTACAGTATACTAGTCCCGCAGCGCCACCTATCTATTCAACTAGGCAATTTTTACTATATTAGAAATAGAACTGACTTTTCCGTATCATTTCTTTAAAAAAAAGCCCTGCATCGCCGCATAAATTCTGGAACTTAGGTCTGACCAGAGACCGGGGTTTTTTTTTAGGTCTTAGAAAAAAAAGAAGACTGTAATAGCTCCTAGCTGCCCTTCATTGCTAGTATTGGTGCGCAAGATGTGCAAAATGTGTGAATATTTTCACCTTCTAGTCCATGGAATTTGCATTTTCCCTAAAGTTCTTTGATGTCTGCATGTTTGCTTGTGATGTATGCATTTTGTTGTCTGATGTTTTTGTGAATAAACAGTAAAACTATTGTATGTTTGGCACGATCAGATACATTGTTTTCTGAGGCCCAGTTTGTGGTCTGTTCATACCATACCTAGACACCCATCCTTTCTAACATATGGGCATTTTACCAGAGTCTGAAAGTCTACTAATCAACTTTAAGTTAAAAAGTACAGTATAATACATACTTGAAGCAATGAGATACATGCCATCGTGAAAGGATTCAACATTTCAACTTAAACATGTCATCATTAGGACTGATTTCTGATGATGACATAATTTATGTTGAAATATTGAATCCAGTCACGATGGTGTGCATCTCATTGCTTGGAGTATATTTTGTACTTTCTATACCATAGAGTGTTATGCAACTAATAATTTTTTTAAATATTTCTGTTTTCTTTTTATCAGTTAAATATAAAGTCCTGATATGGTCTTTAAAGTTATGCACTTGTCAATTGTATTACCGGCCTCTATGTGCCCGGGGATGGCCGGGACTTGCATCAAGTTGCATTATTTCAATGTTGGAACACCCGGCTAATTCCCGGCTAAGTCCTGGACAGGCCGGGCAATAATAATGTGGAAATCCCGGCGAAGTCCTGACCAGCCAGGCAAAAGTAATCCTCGGTACATGCCCTGCCCACTGGGACATATTTATTGTGAGTATCCCCGGACAACTACCGATTTTTCGCCTACCCGGGCGAAAAAATTGCTAAAATCTCCGGCCAATTTTTATGCAAGTCCCGGCCGTCCCCGGGTACCCAGGGGCCGGGAATACAATTGACAAGTGAATTATGGTTTGGTTTTATATATTGTGAATTGAAAATTTGTTGTGATAGAGTGGACAGTACACTGGAAGACAGTTCTCTACTCTTTACCGAAGAGTATGCTGCATTCTTTAACATGCACATGAGCCATGTTGTACATGAGACCAATGGCTTAACATCTCATATGAAAGGTGCTATTAATTTGTATTTTGACAATCCAGCTGAAACATAAGGCGATGTGACGATTGCATGTTTAGCTGACTGATGAGCTAAATGCCACTCCACCATGTTTGAAATAATAAATGATTTACCTCCCAACCACCTTAAAAATTTGTTTGATAAAATATGCTATATGACATGAACATACCTGTCAACCCTTATGCATTCGCCATAAGACTTACGCATCCCAATTAAATCATACGGTCTTACGCAGACACCAACAAAACTTACGCCTAGCGATGTCCTATCCGAAAAGTTTAATAACTTTTTCTGTTTTTTTTTCAATTTGTAATGAATTTTAGTAAAACTAATCCATGCAAAAGTATTTCTCCCTACAAAATCGACATTATTGACTAAAACAAACTTCATCACTGCGCCCACTTTGCTAGTTGCATGACCATGAGATACAAATTACATGCGACTGTATCAGAAATATCAGGACAACTTCATAGGTTGACAGCAAAAATAAAGTATAATGCAGGCAATATCAACTTTGACAGACAAAAGATCAGGCCCGTACCCGGGGGTGCGTTGGGTGTATACCCTCCATTCCCAAGGGTCCACTTTTTCAAGTAATAAAAGGTTGGCAACAAAAGAATAAATATTACTGAAATGAATATTAAATATATAAAATTTTGTCCCTATTTATGTCTCAAATTATGCATTTAAACGTGTTGTAGACTGTAAAAATGCAAAAATTTCTAAAGGGCCTTCCGCCCTTAACCCCCAACCGGGGCCCTTGGTGGCCCCCTAGCCTCCAGCCCGGGGTCTCGCTTCGCTCGCACCCCCCGACGCACAATCCTGGGTATGGCCCTGAAGATTTATATATCCTTTTACCGTGGAGGCTTTTTAAATGTTTCGTGGTACTGTTTTTAGTTTTCGTTGTACTAAGTTTAAAAATGTATATAAAATAATATACATTAACAATGCAAGGGCGAATCCAAAATTGTGTGAAAGAGGGGGAGGCTTTTTCTGGAAAGGTGGAAGTGTCAAATTTGATAAAAAACGAGATTTATTTGCCTTATTTTTTGTGTTTTAAACTATTTTCTGTTAAAATTGCCTGAAAGTTTCTGTATATAATTTTTGTGGGTAAAAATTGTAGAGCGTGAGCAGATGCAGTAGACCAATTTGACGATACTATTGGGGGAAATTTGATACCTTTAAGTAGCCAATATTTTAAACTATCCTTCAAATAAATTACCTGAGATCATCTCACTAATATCGATGCAATTTAAGCCAAAGCTTCCTGGAAATCCTCAACCCCCCTCTCCCAACCCACGCTCGTGGGGGGTCCCCTGGCGGCCCTCTGGTCCACAGTAAATTACTTTTGACCCGATTTTACGCTTTGGAATTTCTCAAGGTTGACAGGTATGCATGAAAATAAAATTATTTTACAATCTGGAAATCATAAAGGCTACTGGACAACAAAATTTTAATCGTAAGCGGGATACCCTTTATCAACATTTGGAGCCCTACAATTAAATGAAACATGCCAATTCAGGCAGCAACCAAAATTTTAAAAAGTGTTCACCACTAATAATTGTCATTTTCCTACAAGTGAAGACTGTTTCCTGAACTGTTGGTAGTTAGAAAAGAAAATATCTGGTGGACCTTACCCTTGCTTACTTTATACTTATATAATATATATTTATCAGTGTTTTTTTTTAAACTAATGTTTTGTCCGCTTTGTATTTATTGTATTGAAATATTTTTATGTTGCTTTTAGCATATTTTTGTGTTTTGTTACTTGAAATACAAGAAACCTTTTTCAAGGGGCCATTATCAGAGAAAAACGTTTGGTATATGATGTTTACACCATATTTAAAACAGGGAACATAGGAATGATATGCAGAGTTATGGAGTGCAGAATTTTTTTTCATACAGGATGGGTTGTAGTGGGATCTGTTAATCCCTTATTTATCCAAACTATACATATTACCAACAATGTATAGTTTTTAGAACAGTTCCTTATTCAAATTTTGACACAATCCGAAACTATTAGGGACCATGTCAAAATTATTCTACCGCAGTTAGTGCAGAAATATATTGGTAGTAACCCTTTAAAATAAATGACTCTGTTAAAATGGTAGATAATGGTAGTGACAAGGTAGATAAAGGTAGTTAACAAGGTTAACCCTATAAAAATACCATATCAAGGGATACTAGCTACCAAGGATATTGTCAGCAATGCTTTACAAGTATACATAGGAAAATACAGCCATTATTTAGAATAAACCCTTAAGGCCTTAATAACATTGAGAGACGGGGTAATTATATACTACCTTACTTGGTAGTTCTTTGTGGTGCTAGGTAGATATCCCTAGTCAAAAGGTGTTATTTTTTTCAAAGGGAAGTCTACTGCAGTGGATAAAGTCTCATCTCATTCTTTTAAGTAATTCTCCATCACCCACTGAATTATACCATGGTAAGTAAATTACTGCAGTAACTGCAGTAGGATAATTTTGACATGGTCCCATAGTATCTTACAGTAATGAATGGTTCCTTAATAAAGGTTTCACTGTAGTGTATTATTATACATTTTTGTTTCTTTTAACATGCTTGTGCTATCTTTCTTCCATATATATTGCTTGACATTTTGATCAGGTTAAGGTAATAGTGTATGTAGTTGCCGCATGATTTATTGGATTTTACCATCAATTTCATTATTACATTGTCAATAAATGTTACATCAAATCAAACGTGTGCATCATCGTCATTGTAAAAAAAAACTGATAAAACACTTTTAATAGCTTCTGTATTGATTGCACATTTAGATTAAGTTGTAGGAATTTTTAAAGAAAAGTAGAATATTTTTCCTCCAAGCAATGCGATACACACTTTCATGTCAGGATTCAATTTGAATTACGTCGTCAGGAATGGAATAGTTTACCTTTCAATTTTTTTCTAGAAAGTGATTTATTGTGTAATGAAAATATTAAGACCTCCACTGCCGCACTTCCTTTACTACTCCTTCGCATATTTCAAATAATGAGGGTGCTCTAATCATTATTTTTTTGATAGTTGTCATACACTACAGTAGTTTGTACTTCACAGACTGTATTGTAGATGACGTAATACTTCAGTGATTTTGTTAGGTCAGTAGTCGACAATTTATATTATTACAATTAAAGAATAACAATTATAATACTGTATTTGTTAATCCATTAAATACAGTAGGTTACGCATGTAGGCCTAGTTCAGGTCAGCAAAAAATTGCCATCCTGTGAGGATTTGAGGTTGGCAATAAGCTCAGCTCAAACCCGGGACCTTGGCGGTTTAAAAAAACCACTTCTGATTAAAATTAATTATAAAAAGTATCTCGTTTGAGATCCCGTCTGGCTGATTTATCTACAATGAGAAGGGTATCAAATTGATCTCTGATTACATGCGTTCAAAGAGGACTAGTGCTGTCACGTGATGTACGTTGTTCATTGTGAGAAGAGTTGCATTCTAATCGAACTAATTGCCGATAGCTGACCTGAAATTGCTGGGCTGTGCTTATATTCACGACAATAAAAATGTCTTGCTTAAGAACTTGAATTTTATTCATTTAAGGCAGACTTGCTTTCAAAATAAGGTGCTTTTGAAATGATTTTGTATTACAATGGTTATGTTTATTAATTTAGTGAAAAGCCAGTTTTTCCATCGATTGTAAATCTCAAAAATGGCAATTTGGAATGTCACTTTAGAATTTAATCCTGAAAAATACAGATTTACAGTAAAGGGGTTGCTTCCGACGTTAATGCTATTCCTAAAATTGATTAACAATCTTGTGCATTGAATTTAAATGGCTACAACTATTAACAAGTTGTTGTGACGGGCATACTGTTTGTTTGTAGTAAGAATTTAGAGGTATTGGACCTAATAATTATCACTCATTTTATCAATTCTGGTTTTTTTTTGGTTGGGTGGGTGGGGCG
>JAOTQE010014066.1:0-10919 GCA_025631205.1 Nesometra sesokonis | reverse complement strand
CACACTTTGAAATGAAGTGTTCTACACATGAATTATGCATAATAAAATGTATTTGTGATAATTTAATAAGTATATTTAAAAAAAATTACCATATTTTGTCCGTCAAACCTAACGCACGTCGTTGTTAAATGAACAATACAAATATGCTATTTTTTTAAGTTCATGGTCACGGAATTATCTTTTCCTTTTTTTATTATGGGAGATAAGTATATATACTATAATTTTATTTTATTTGAAAAAAACAAATCTAATTTTGAAAAATTGACCTATGTTACACATTTATAAAACTTTAGCATATTTTGACCCAATTACATCCCTGCGTGGGGAGGCTATGCTTTTACAGTGTAGCGTAAAAGGAGTATTTCTAGTTGATCGATTGTTTTTACATTGAAAAGGAACTGAAGTTCCTGTTTCTTTTTTTAAAATTGTTAGTTGAATGATGATTGAACCTCCCATAATCGGACAACCTCAGTAAAGTGTTCCGCCCTCTCTCTCACATTGGGGAAGTTGGGTACTCAACTGGATTGGATTTTAAAAAGCAAAATTAATGTTATTTCTTCTCATTTTAAGCTTTTTATGGTGGAGTGATCGACTTTGTGGTTTTTTTTCTAGCATTAAACATGTTTTCCTCTGAAGCAGGATATTCGATTTCCTGATCTTCATATTTATATTCTAATTTGTTTTTGAAGGGGTGCTCGAGCACCATAAGCACACCTTCTGGATAAGCCACTGGCATTGATCTATAATTTTCAGTTGGTCTTGGCTTTCTCAACCCCTCCAAATGTGAATTATTTTTCAATTGCAATAGTTTTCATGATCTAATTAAATCAATATAGCCATTAAAGTAATCATGTGACAAGTACAGGTCAAAAGCATCCCATTCAAATATACACCCCAAACAATGGTCAAAGCCATGTAAGTTATGAGGTACTTAATCGTGGGTGTATGCTGCCTGTATAAAAATTAATCTCATTGAAATTATTTTTATTTTGATAGTGGAACGCTAGAGGGTAAACGAGACAACCTAAACTACAAAACATTAATTGAGGACCCTCAGTTACAGTTCTCGGGCGCATATCAAGACGGATGTTCAGACCTTTATGTTAATTGCCAAATATTTGCTGATGGGAAACCACTTGCCCTTCCAACCAGTACATCGTACAGGGCATTTGTCACCAGATGGAAGTAAGTTGTTTTTTTTTTAAATTTATCTAACTTGTTTACAAGTTTTTTCGTAGGAATTAGAATTATCCCATAAAACATCATCAAATCAGACAAATTTTTAAAAAATACAAATTAATGGTTACACATTTTATAAAAGACTATTAAGACATCAATTGCAAAATTTATTTTTTATAATAAAATATTTTGTACTGATTTTAATATGAATCTCTCGTTGCAGCATGCAAGACTACAAATTGAGTCGGAGTGAAGAATAATGTTGCCCATGGCATGCCTTTTGACAAAGCATATAATGTTTTTCTCTCCACCCATGTGTATGTGGAGGCTAGGGTGTTTAGAATGTAAAATAAAGTTTGCATGAAAAGGTCTTAAAGATAATTTACTGAACATTGATTCCATTAATACACCTGTGGATGTAGAGACCTAATTAATTCAATATAGCCAGTAAAGTAATTATGGGACAAGTACAGATCAAAAGCAATTTTGAATTTTATCATTTTAGGCCATGTTCCAAATTATCCCATAAAATATCATCCAATGGGATCAATTAAAAAAAATTACAACTACGCAAACTCAATGTAAACCATAATGCTGTGTATCTTTCTAATTGAGCCAAATACTTACAATGAATTTCTGGTGATTCCCTTTTCGTTACATGACATCATAATAAACTTATCGCAAAAACAGTATTGAAGTTGACCCCTGTTCAAGGATAAAAAAGTGTTACGTTTCGGTTAATTGTCGCATAATTTTATGATTAGATTCAGGTAGTTATCGGATAATATTCAGAATCAGTTAAAACACTTTGCAGACCTTTTATAAGTTTTATCATGAACATTTATCAAAGCACTTAAATAAAGATTATTACATTTTAATGCCTTTTTTTGGAGATATGGAAAATATTATACTGGCTATGGCAATAACATGTTCAATATTTTGCAGGAGCTTGTACAATATTTTTCGATATTCACCACAAAGAGATACAATATATTTAAGAATGTTTTATTTTTCAGTTGGAATGAATGGATAACTCTCCCACTGATGTATAGTGATCTTCCACGAAATTCTCAGGTACAACTAAAAGCTATCAAATCTTGACAAATAATTTGTCTCTGGCACTAAGTCACATTTGTTGGTTTTTTATAGCCTTATTTGTTGGTATTTCTTAAAATTTAATATGCTGTAAGATATACACTGTAGCAACCAATAAAATCATTTGTTAAATTTCATCAAGTAGGTGGAATTTGAAGCCACTAAAAAAAGCTAGCTCAAAGTTTCGAGTTCTGTTTAATGCCTGAGACTTCAATCAAAGAAAATATTTTTGCAGAAAACAAGTTCTGATTTGTTTGATATTATCATTTCTTGCTTGTTATATCAGTCCATTGAAATAAGCTTTTATACTTTCTTTTTAAAAACAATTGCTGTTATTTTGAAAGAAGGATTTAAGTCATTTACAATTATTTTGACCGTTTACCTCAATTTGGGGGCATTTTATGGTACAGTTGAACCTCCCGTAAGCGGACAACCGAGGGTGTCTGCTCACGGGTCGGGGAAACGCGTCTGCTTATGAGAGGTGTCCCCTTTCGAGAATTTTGTCCGATAGAGGGCCAAAGTTGTAAAATTATGTATATGTCCATATGTCTCACATAACCTCTCTAATGTCTAGACACTGAATTCTATATTTTATTAAATATTGTGTAATATTTTTAAGATTGTATAATGCATACTCCAAGCAATGAGATACACACCATCGTGACAAGATTCAATATTTCGACATAAATTATGTCATCATCAGGAAATTCCTTGAAGTTGATTAGTGGACCTTTCGGATTTTTAAGATTGGTTCAGTAGATTCTCAGCTATCCCAGTCTAGACGATTTTGTTCAGAAATTTGTATTTGTTGTACAGAAAAATCACTAAATTTTTCCGGGTTGTCCGCTAAAGGAAGGTAAATTAATATATAAGTCAAAAAGTGTTCGTGTCCACTTACAGGAGGTGTCCGCTTACGAGAGGTACCAAATGTACTGGTTAGATAGGAAGAACTTACGGGTCTTTGAATTAGTGTCCGTTATGGGAGGTGTCCGCTTACGAGAGGTGTCCACAAAGAGAGGTTCAACTGTACTTGGGGCTTATCCAGGATGCGACTAAAGGAAGGGGCGCACTTTTGCCGGTCCGGGTGGGTGTGGTTTTAAAAAAAGGGTTAATTCCCCATAAAATTCCCCATTTTTGGCGTGTTCTGGTGGCCTATTTGCCTCAAATTTATTTATTTATGCTTTTGGTATCAATTTTACACCCGGCGCTTCTAATTTAAGGGGGAGGTGCAACTACGTTTTGCTAATAATACGCCTGGTACTAATACCTAACTCATAATACTGTAATGTTTTGAAGATTATTATTCAAACAGGCTTTATTTGGGATCTCAACTATAACAATTAAAGAATCGGGAGACTTGTTTTCAATTTCATGTATCCTCTTCGAAGTGTCCTTGGTGACATGATTGATATTGGCTTTGTCATGAACATATATGGCAATAAAAAAAACTATTGAATTGCTGAAGAAGGTAAGTAATAAAGTATTAAACAGACTGCACATACATTCTGTTAGCGACCAATTTGTACACCATGATCTATTCATAAATTAAACATGCACTACCTTCTTTAGTTTGACCAGATTCTATCATTATGTCACCATGAATTTTATGAAAGTTGTCTATAGTGCTAACTGCTTCATCTGGAATTTTTTCACAAGCGAGTTTTTCAAAAGGAACACAACATGTGGTTCTCTATAATTAGTCCAGTCAAATTAATGTTTGACCTCAAACAAATCGCAACAGAAACAATTTTGGTAGAATATGTTACATGAATAAACAAATAATAACATACTAAAAGTCCCCAAAAAATTGATGAGGGGAAAGTTGTTAAATTTTAGAAAACTAAATGAGTTAACACCTGCCTAATATAACGCACAATTGCGTTTCAATTAGCACGCGTCTGCGCTGGAGCGCCCTTCCTGGGACTTCACCAGGACTGTACTTTTTTGACAAATTCATGTGACAAATTCCGCCAGGATTCCTACTACTCTAGATCAAAAGTTATTTGCATGCACTAATGGGTCGGGAAACCCTTTTAGATAAGTGGCGGATGCAGACTTTAGGAAAGGGTGGGGGCGGGGGCACTCTCCGGGAAATTTTGGTCTTTAGTCCGGAATTTGCCTCACAGGCATTTTAAGGGACCAATTCTTGTCTTATGATTGCTGAATATTTTTCGTTTTATAGACAATGTTAACAAATATTGATAGGAGGACTAAGTCGGCCCGTCCCCCTCTAAATCTGCCCCAGTAGACTGCCGTACTATATTTTCTATACTTTTATTTATTTTAATTGCTGAAAGTCTTTGGTATAATTACCGTAATTCTTTATTGTCCATTAGGTCTACATTTTTCTTACAAAATGTTTATTTTCCGCAGTTTTATAACATTGTACCATGGTCCTCTGGTCATTTAAGACAAAATATAAAGGCCCTGTCACACCTTGACGATTTAGAAAGCGTTTGCCTGGCGTATGAAAATTCTTATAAAATGCTTGTATATGCTGAACTTTCGATGACCTTTGTTAATTTTGGGTGTATAAAGAACGTTCTCGTAACGAGTTGAACGTATGCATCACGTATTAGTAACTCATATACAACTGAATAGAACGTTTCGGTAACTTATAGATAACGTATATCAACGAACGCTTTGCGTGTTCTCGGCATTTACAACTTATGCCTAACGACAGTATAACTTATGCAAAGCGCGCGCAACGTATATCTACGACAACCACGCACAGTAGCTCTGCGCAAAAAAATCCACCAAAACGTTATCTGGCTGAGGGCCATCACCCATACCATCGTCTGATGAGGAAGTTACAGCAGTCGTGGTAGATGGACCCCCAGCCTTTACAACAACACACAAAAAAAAGAGGGCTAAAAAGACCCAGTTTTGCCTAGATGCAATGGAAGAGCAGACTATGTGCGATTTTCTTCATGACAATAGAGTTATTTGGGACATTAAAAAAACAGATTTCTTCTCCTGTCTCTACTGGCACGTAGCCGGTACAGTCCCAACTCGATAATATCATGCTGATGCTTAAAGAGAGCTAGTATGTATTCTCGTCGCAGCCTTATCGGGTCCTCCATTTAAATAACTTGGACTATCTCCTCCCCACTGAACCTCGATGTGTACTGGCATTTGTATAACACTGATTCCCCTCGGTGACATTATACGGTAGAAGCACGCTCAGTAAGTTATATGGTCGTCTGGAACACGTCAATTACGTCGGGGATAAGTTTGATGTAAGTTACACATAGGTTTAAAGCACGTATGAAATAAGTTCTTTGTACGCTAGAAATTATCTCGACGTGTTTTGACTTATGAGAAACTTGCAAGTAACGCTGTGAGCGATCACATAACTTACCTACAACTTACAGCCCGCGTATGCGGGACGTGTGAGTCATACGCAAGCATACGTCGACAAATTTTCAACATGTTGAATATTTTTCAAGGCCTTCGCGTACTGCAGCGTACTGAGACGTACACCGGCGTGCTCTTAACTTATTCAAAACATGTACATAACTTATCCAACGTACACCATCGTATTCACACAAAAAAATCATACATCGGGCATATGCTACCTAAATCGTCAAGGTGTGACAGGGCCATAAACAACGGGAAATGTTGGACTCCAAATTTTGATATAATACTAACATTATTAATAAATATTTATTAAATTCCATATTGGCAAACCTAAAAGAAATCTTTTAATTTGGTAATTTTTTTAAAAGTAAACTTAATGCAATGAAAATACTTCCTAAATGAATGTATTTTTTTGACATTTTGCAACCAGTTTAATTGAAAATCGTAGTCGTCGCTATCACAATGCTCGGAGCGTAGGCTTATCTCGCGTGTATACTCGCATTTTACATGTGTTTTTCAATGCATTAGATATACCCAATTCCTTGAATAAATCTGCCTCCATTATTCTCAAATTAAACAACTTTCCCCACACTGAATTTTTTGGGACTTTTAGTATGTTAATATGTGTTTGTTCATCTAAGGAACACTACAAAAATTGTTTCTGTTGCAGTTTGTTTGAGGTTGAGCTTATTTATATCATAGATTGACTGGACTAAATTTTATACAGAATCTCTTAATTCTTCCATTTTGTTTTGTAGGGATCTGAGGTTTCCTAGCACAGTACTCAGTTTTTATTCACTTCATATATTCTCTTTCTATGTCCAGCTCTCTTTGTATCACACTTACCCAGAGCTCTTTGTTTTAATTGTATAGAGTACTATACCTAGGTATATCTACTTATGTGACAACATTTAATGTGAATTAACTGTCTGTGCTAACAATTTTACAAAACCAATTCAAGTGGCTACTGTGCAGTGTCCACTAGTAACAGATGTTAAAGCTACCGTATTAAATTTAGAATGAAAAAATTGTTACTGTCACTGGCTTAGACATATAGAGCATTTCTTTTCTGGTATGATGTACAAACACCAAAGATAGTCAACCCAGTAACATAAGCAAATGCCACAGATGAAGCAGTGGCACAATAATTAAAAAAAAAATCAACAATAACTTTTTTTTGTATATTTTTGTTACAAATTTTAGTTACAAGGAAATGTTTTTGTATTTGTAGGCTTGCTTTACAATCTGGGATGTCTATGGGGCAAGGAAAGCAATACCAGTTGGTGGAACAACTGTTTCATTATTTGGAAAGAATGGGTAAATTAACTGCTATATTACATCAATCATGTGGAATGAAACCAACATACACTCTAATGATGTTTATTAACATGATAAATAATGGATATAGATAAATTAAAATAACGACATGATGTATTATGTCATGGCACTTTACAATACAATAGTAAATTGTGATGTCAAACTAACAAATTGTTAGATTATGATATGCAGATACAGTATAAATATTTCTAAATTCTTTAAATTTTAGGACATTTCGTCAAGGTATGCATGATATGAAGGTGTGGCCAGGCGTGGTTGCAGATGGCAAGACACACACCACTACCCCCGGAAAAACAGTTGGTAGTGAGGATGAAATGGCACGTCTAGCAAAGTTGGTGAAGAAACACCATAAAGGTCATATGGTGAAGGTTGACTGGCTTGACCGTCTTACCTTTCGAGAGATTGAAATGATCAATGAGGTAAAATAATTTCATTGTTAATTTTTAGTGTATTTAATGATTATTTTAATACTTAGAGATTCATAATTACTGTAATAAAATGATAACACAATTTAAAATGTTGCAATTTTGTTTACAAAACCACGAGGTGTTAAATGTTTGATGATCACCTGAGCACTTACTTCATTTTTTAAAGTCATTAGTGCAATCCTGTTTTGAGAATGGGCACTTACTCGAGTTCAGCAATTTTTAAATATTTTGGCATGGATACATAATATAGTTTAATATGCTTATGCATATGCCCTACATAAACAATTACATCATAATTCAATGTTTACAAAGGTACTCATTTACAAAGATTTTCATGTATCACAATCTTTAGATAAGCGATCATTAACCTTTGCCGCTTCGCTTTTGTGGAACAATTTACCACACGTTATTAAAAATGCACCATTACTGGAATCTTTTACTGTGTATCTAAACTCAAGGTTTTTCTGATGAGCTCAGAATATTTTTAGGCTTAGCACCTTATCAACTACCAGTATTCCTGCACCATGAGTATCCTTTAGATGGATATTGGTGCGTACTTAAATATTGTTATTGTTCAATTCAACCATTTTGGCCATTTTAGTACTACTGTATATTATATTGAACTGCGCGTAGTTTAATGTTGCCTCTGATGTCACATGTTGTTGTTTTTCTGTAAATGGCGAGCACAAAACAAGAACTAGGCCTAACCACCTGTTAAAACTTGGCATTTTGCACACACTATGGACTACTTATTGTTGGTTATGAAGAATTACTGAGTAATAATAAACCTACAAGGGTTGCTGTTTAGTTTTTCATGAATATCTGCGAGAGAAGGATTTGAATTTTGAAAACGTTGGCCTAGCCAAGGCCAGCTGGGCCGTGGTCACCACTGGCAGGCCTAGGCGAAGCCCTGACAAATCTATACTTACTTTGTCATGTAAGCTATATTGAATTATAATTATAATATTGAATGCCTTTGTAGGGGATACTTAATTAAATTGTATTCACGGTGGCAAAATATTGAACTCGTCTTCGACTTGTTCGATATTTTGCCACAGCTTGTACAATGTTTTTTGGTATTCCCCCTTTAAGTATGTGTTCGCGAGAGGACCATGCAGAACGTGATAAGGTGGGGGTCAACGGATTTCGCTGAAATTTGGTGTGTATGGGGGTCACAGGTAGCCTTGAGGTTGTGCAAACTTTTAGGTCAATCCAACCTCATTTTCAGGGTAAAGGAACCACTGTACACTTTTTTGGTAAAGAAATGTGTAATTTTGATGATTTGGGCCTACAAAAGTTTAAACGCTTGCTGTCTTACAATGGGAAGCACTAGATCATTGAAATTTGCAGGGTTTTGAGATTGCAACCTGTCCCCTGATGTTAAAATTGAGGGATAAGAATTTATTTTGAGTCAGAGCCAAGCCTTTACTTAGAAGGGTACCCCTAAATTTGTGACGTATATATTTGAGTGGCTATGACATCACTAGTGCTGGTCTTTGAACATTGAAACTTTGGTGAAAGAAGGTCATTATGATGGTCTGTTGGAAGCATCAATAAAATATTTGTCAGTGATTTTTTAAGTATGGATTTATAAGAGCCTTGTTTTGGCCTCATATTGTGTATTTAGCCTCCAATCAGCCCAGTAGCATAGCCAGAATATTTCTGGTGGAGGACGGTGTTAGTATTGGTCTGTGATAATATGTGTGGTGACTAAGTGTCCTGAGTGGAGGATAGACCTAGGGGACAAACACTGGGTTTCAGGAGGATACAATTGACCCGTTTTGGCTATATTAATATAACTATATTACGTAGCTTTCGCCCGTTTGGTCGTGCAGAAATTTACAAACGAGAGGGCGTTGGAGGGCGAGGCGCAAAATACCCATAGGTCTGATCAATTTTTGAAGTTTGGGGAGATGATACTGACAGGCGAATGTGCCTAGCAGTGGTTTGACGGAAGGGGGTAAGTGAGGGGGAAGAATTTCCCCCATAGAGCATTTTTTTAAATAATTATCCAGACGCTCATACAGTCAATCAGGGGCGTATCCAGAACTTGGCAAAGGGGGTTCTCGAACCTGTGTTGGATTTTGACAAGCAAAAAAATTAACAATAAATAAATGAATGAATGAACAAAGGAGTGGAAATAAAAATTAGAAAAATAAAAACTAATTTTTCACTATTGTCACCCATTAGCACCCCCACCCTGCCCTTCCTTAGATACGCCACTGTTGAATCCTGGACTATGCAGTCGAAAAGTGGAAGGGTGGAGGAGTCAGCACTCAAAATTATTACTACATCTCAAGATGTTAAGATAGTGTGTTATTGTGTCTAGAGAACTAGTCTAAAATTTCAAATTTCACTGAGGAATTTTTTGATAATCAGTATAACTACATTTTGTCTTAACCTTCAGTAATATTTTAAGCCTAATTTTAGAAGAAAATTAGTATCTGCAACTTGGATGCATTTGGATTGAACTTTATCTGATAAGCTAGCCCTACAGAGTGTTACAGTTGGCATTAACTAAGCCAGGACAAGTGCCCTCTCACAGGCTGCTGACACTATCAAGGAAGCACAAGGCCTAGCCTAGGCCCTAGTCAAGTTTTAAAAAAGTCTAAGACTTGCTGGGTTAACACTCTCCTTTAAATTGCTTTCATTTTATCAGTGAACTATTACTGTTATTTTAATACTACATAGATTTTATACATTTATTGGCTTTTACAACTTGGATGCATCTGAATTGTACTTTGACTGGAAAGCTAGGCCTAGGCCTCATTGTGTCGCAGTGGCATTTGACTAAGCCAGGCCCAAGTGGCCCTCACAGGTGGCTAACACTATCAAGTTAAACAAACTGCCTAATTCTTGTTGGCGATCATCTTTCATCATCTGGATTTATTTTTTTTTATTAGCGAGTTACTTTACTGCTTAGCTTGAGTCTACGTAGAATAAATTCTGATTTTCCAACATGGCAAGTAATTTTCAAGAAACTTTTGATGTTCCAATCATACCAAACATATTGACTCGTTCTAAGTCATTCCTTACATCAACTCCAGATATTACGGATGCTTCAGACAACATGAGTAGTTTGGGCAGCGATGCAGGTGGCCCGACTGAAGGTAGGAGGAGAGTTAGGAAACACACAATGAAACCTAGTAGTAAACAGAAACCAGCCGGTAAGATGAAACCCCATTCTTCTGAGCAGATATCAAACTATCACACAGCAACTCCACAGTCATTCAAAGTATGTCACAAACTGTGTGCAGATAAAGGTAAACCTATGAAATGTAATAGATGTAATGCTTTAGTTTGTGTAAACTGTGTAGGAATACCTGCTGAGTCATTTAAATTATTCATAATGAGGCCAGATTTCCATTGGTATTGTCTTGACTGTGAGAAAAATGCTCTTACTGCTATTCAATCAGACTGGCAAATTGAGGAAAGATGTGCCATGTACTTGGCTAACATAGACCAACGCTTGTTAAACATCGAACAATCTCTTGCCCTAAAAGCAGATAAAGCTGCTTT
>JAOTQE010014055.1:0-10919 GCA_025631205.1 Nesometra sesokonis | reverse complement strand
GAATGACCATTGATTTTTCACAATTTATTTAAAATACCCCTCATTCAGACAATTTGTATGTAAAAGAATAGGGATTCATCTTGTAATTTGAACTATCCCCCACTTAGCAATTTTCGTCTATTGCACCAATAATTATGATAGGTAAAATGAATCGTAAAATTCAAAAACAGGGCTGAATATACTTTTTATGATAAACTAAAACATATAAGGAAGATAATTTTTTTTGGGCGAACTTGCCCTTTAATGCCTTCTAACTTATATTAGGCCTAAAAAAAAAAAAACTTGTTTGTTTGCCGTCATCCGCCGTCCCTAAATAAAAAAAAAGTAAGGGGCGGGTTTTTCTTAAGTTTTTTTTTTCGCCACCAATCACATTCGCGTGCGCGCAATATTCCCCACACTCCAGATCGTGGCTAGATCGTGGTTCTTCACGATTGGTTAAAACTACAAAGAAAAACCGGCGAAGACTTTCTCCGCTCTTCCATAGCTAGCATTCACGTGGGTTCCAGGTTCCAGACAACAACAGGAGCGTGTATAAAGGTTAAACGAGATGTCGATTGTTACAATTTATTCCTTTATCAAGGACAAAGTTAAATTGACAATTGACAACAACATCTACCTTCCTAGAGGCTTTCAATGAGTTAAAAACGGACAACAGTGGAATTCTTCAGAATGTTTCCGTGGCTGCCGATTCAAACGGTCCATGGCACAAGTTCAGGAAAGAGGCACTGAAAATGTCACGTGTTTGTTTTTTTTCAAAATCAATCCCAGTGTCCAAGTTCGAAGTGAATCAAGACGAGAGGCAAAGGAATGCATTTACTGTTCTCTTTGAGGGTAATAAACGGAGGGCGCTACCAACGAAAAATGCGCTGATGGTGAGTATCCTAGGCCTAGATAGGCTACGGATACAGGACAACTCGTTGTACCCATCATGCCAACTCGATACCCTAACTCGTACCCGAGACAAAAAATCTATTAGGCCCCTAGGTAGGCCTGGGCCTAGCTAGGTCTTCCTAGGCCTATAGCCTAGCGGTGGTATGTCTCTCAATTCGATTTTTAAACTAAAACTAAAAAAAAAAAAAAAATTTTCCACCGGCCCCTCCACTGGATTTTTTACAACCTGACAGCAAACAATTTTTTTTAGGCATTATTATTCAATTCTGTCATTTTGACTAGTTCAATACTATGTAGTAGTATTGAGCTGTGCATAGTACAATATTAGCTGATGACATCACTTTCACCAAGTGAGAGAATTGTTTTTACTGTAAAGTGGCAAAAGTACAACAAGAGGTAGTGGAAGCTTAATCAGGCCCGTAGCCAGGGAGTTCCTGGGGGTTCGTACAAACCCCCCTTTATCAGCGAACCCCCTTTGAAAAACGAACCCCCATCCTACCAATATCCAATAAATTTGGAAGCTTTTGGAAAACAAATAGTGATTGAAATCAACAGCGATTGTATCATTAGCTTTTTTGCTAGTCATCCGGTGTTTTTAGAGTTCAGAGTTTTGCACGAACGGACATACCAGCCGTGGATAAAAATCGGATTTTTACCCCGTTTCTTTTTCCAAATCTCGCCCGAACGGGCCCTAAATCCATTGGGCGCGTTTCTAGTGAATAATGCCAAAAAACACATGTTTTTAAAAACAGTCAAATTACTTTGAAACGCGCCTCTAGAGAAAACGTGCAGTTATTCAAACACAGCATGAAGCAACAAAATGCAAGTAGTGTAAGTGGGCGGAGTGTTCACACATTTTCTTTTCCCCATTTCCAAGCAGCAAATTTTGTTATTTCGTCTAGACTACATTTTATATAGGCCCGAACTACTGTAGAATTTGTTAACAAAATGTTAATTGTGTCCGTGACAAGTCATGACTGAACGGTATTGCGTTGCAGCTGGAAAGTAAACGACAAAACCTGTATTTTTTAACGCCAACCCTACCACAAATCAGGGTTAAAACACAATTTTTTTAACATTTTAACCGTGTTTTATTTGTTATCACTAGAAACGCACCCAATTTCATACACAAAATGGTGGTGAATACCATTCACAAAATTTTAATAAACATTTCCAGAGGTCCCAAGTTGTGAAAATATAATTCATGGAGATTTACTCATGGTTGTCCTACCAGTTTGTAATGTGTACCCTTCCTAAAATGTGTCTACAAATACCCTTATTTATAAGCTCAACAAATGATAGTTTTTAACATGTTTTGTCACTGCTAAAATGTGGTATTACTGTTTCCGAAAACATTACTGAACTTCATAGTTGCTTACTTTCAACCGATATTTTGAAATAAATAGGCCAATTTAACCTCTGATTGTGAAACTTTTACAAAACCTGGAGAATTTCCTGAAGAAAACTAAATTCCGGGAGAAAATTTGATAATTCTGGGAGACCGGGTGATGCTTCAAAATTCCTGGAGACTCCAGGACAATCTAGAGACTTGGGAGCTCTGCATTTCACAGCTTAAATCTGATGCTAATTCATAACTAGAAATTCTCATTCATGCTACTCTGTAAAAGCATACATTTTTTAGTTTTGGTTGATTTGGCATGATATAAATATTTGTTGTGAAAAGCATAGAGTTCCAAAATTAGAAAATGTATTTTTAGCCATCTTCTTCAGCCAACCTCTTGTACCCACTTTAACCATCATTCAACTTTTGGATTTGGGGTCAAGTGTTGGGTCAAGTTTAAGGTCAAGTAGAGCAGGGAGAGTCCATTGAGCAATATTACATGGTTGGCATATTGCATACAATTTAACCATACTGTATAGTTTGCATCTTGCAATACCAACCACGCTTGTGACAGTCCACTTTGTTGTTTTCATTAAATTTCATTTTTTTGCCAAATTTGACCACCTCCCATCCTTTCAGCTTGACCATCTCACTATCCCTATACTCAATGTTACTGTTTTTCTCAGTAAGACAATTTGTTAGATAACGCCAAGTACAAATTCTGAAAAAATCAAGCCAAAATGGACTTGCCCTTACAAAGCCCAAATTCGAGGCCTACCAGCATTTCATTTTAAACCCTAAAATAGAAGCATGTGAATTTGAAAGATTTCTCTGTTATTTTTTTTGGGTGCAACAATCTACTTGCATATTTCAATGCTATTTTTAGAACATAGAATGTTGATTTATTCTATTTTTAGATTAGATGTACTCTAAATTTAGATCAAATTAACAACTTGAGAATAACATCAGTGTAACAGATTTTGCTATGCTTCACTTTCGGTCTCTTGATTATGTAAACACTGCCAATACTTTAATTAGTCCAAGCGCCAGCTGCACCGAAATATAAATCAGAAATATTGGTCCGCTTCCAAAGTGAAAATAATCATAATTATAAATAAAACACTAAATATAAACATTGGCAACTTAAAGACTTAGAGGTGGAATAATAATTTAATTATAGGCCTAAATAAAACATTAAATATAAACATAGGCAACTTAAAGACTTAGAGATGGAACAATAATATAATTATAGGCCTAAATAAAACATTAAATATAAACATAGGCAACTTAAAGACTTAGAGATGGAACAATAATATAATTATAGGCCTAAATAAAACATTAAATATAAACATTGGCAACTTAAAGACTTAGAGAGGGAACAATAATATAATTATAGGCCTAAATAAAACATTAATAAACATTGGCAACTTAAAGACTTAGAGATGGAATAATATAGGCCTAAATAAAACACTATATAAACATAGGCAACTTCCAGACTTACAAATGGTTAAGGTTAATAAATATTAAAATTATAAATAAAACACTAAATATCAACTCAAGTAAGAGAGTATAATATACGCAAAACAATGAGATACACGCCATCATGACAGGATTAAACATTTCAACATAAATTATGTCTCTCAACATATCATGTATCTCAACATATTTCCTATTTGAATTTTTAAATTCGGAATTAAATATTTTCTTTCAATTTTGTAGATAATTTTATGTATTTTTTCCAATTTTATAGGAAAAAATATTTAAATGTAAAAGTTTTATATAAAGAACAACCTTGATCTATCAAAATTTTGGGTCAGTCATGTTGGGAAACAGGTTTTACTTAAGCTTACTAAATTTTAAAGGTATAAACAATACTAGACTTTTTACAAGTATGTTTTTGTATTTTAATTGTTTAACTAAGTGGATGATTTGAAGATTGTTGATGTGGTTTGCCGTAAAATACATATTTGTAAATTACTATAGTTAGTTAAACCCATTGGAAATTGAAAGCAACATAACGTAATGATTAATAGGACCTAGAGTTCTTGGTTTATGTATTGTAGGCCTGCCATTTAATTGTAATTATGAAAGAGCTACTAGATAACCACGGACAATAACATGTTGGTCGGTAGTGGGAAGACCTATAAGAACCTATCGGGAATTGTCATACATGCACATTCAAATTTCTGTGAGTAGGTTAGCCAATCACATGCGACAAACTAGGCAACCGAATAAGTATGCCCTTAAAAACGTGGTGGGAAACCATGTGACTTTGAAGTGTTTGCGAAGACAATGATTCAAACTTCACTACAGGTGGCAATCCGCCTATGGAATTCATTTGGTACCTGTTGATTGTCTTTAATAATTAAAACTAAATTGGCATCTTCAACCAAGACTAAAATAATCACAACAAATTTTGACGGTAGATAGTGAGACGAGTTGTTAGCCAAGTGGTTACGACACTCGCCTATCATGCCGATGAACTGGGCTCAATTCCCAGCAAGGACGGATCTCAGCTGTGAATGAGAACACGTTTAAAACGGAAGTTAAAAAGGTGGCGTAGAAAGCAACTGACCACCCTACCACACAATGCCGAGGCTTAGTACAAAGAGCTCTTAAAGCTCACTTCCTACGTTCAGTATTGAATATGGGACTACCTTTACCGTTAAAGAGTTATTAAGTTTACCTTTAATGCTGTACTGTAGCTAAAAATAGAACACATTTGAATGGCATAATAGTATTTTACTGTACATAGTGAAAGTTTACCTTTGTGCTGTAGCTAAAAATAGAACACATTGAGTGGCACAATAGATTGAAAGCAAATTTACTATCGAATGTTAATATATTTATGGCATAATCATTTTTAGTTAAAACATTTTAAATTTATTTCATTCGTGGTTTTTTTTTAACTTGAACATTATCAGTGTCAAGAAACAGATTTGTATTTTGGAATGAAGTATAATAAAGGTAAGTGATACTAAATAAATTCAAACCAGGAAATTTAAATTATATTTACAAATGTATAATTAATATGGTTAGTTAATCTTAAAAATCTCTATGTACACCATTCAATCAGACTGTTATTGGACGGACTCAATATTACGGTACATCTTACTGTAACAGTCAACCGTCATTTACAAACTTCTCATTTACAAACACGTTTTAGACAAGGATGTCATTAAAATGATGGCTGACAATATAACTTCACTATAATTTAATAATTGTTAAACTTCACTATAATTTAATGTTACTAATTCTCATGTTTTTGCCTTTTACTCCTGCTAATTAATTTAAACAGTAAATCAACAATTAACAGTCTTGGCTCAAGACGATGATTCGGTTTAATTTGTGAAAAGACAACCGAAGGCACCCACTGCATTCCATAGCAGGTGGATCACCATACCTTGGTGATGTTTGGATCACTGTCTTGATCAACACACTTCAATGTCACATGATTTCCCACCACGATTTCATGGGCATATAATTATCCGCTTGCCTGGTTTCAGTTGCATTTTTGATTGGCTAATCCACTCGAAAAAGGTTGAATATGCATGTAAGACAACTGATTGTGGTTAACCTAGCCTAATTCTATCACCATTGCTATTAAATAGTAGTAGGCCTATCTAGTGACACCTAAGATATGTTCTCTGACTTAATTTGATCAGCGAATACAAGGCCTAGGCCCTAATTATTGTATTGTATTGTATCTCAAGCTCTCGCATGGAAACATTCGTGGTTCGAAAATGAAAACCTTTGATTGGTTTACTTCGTGGCCTAATTAGCCAAATACGGCACGTTAATCATTACGTCATGTTGCCCGGTACTTTCCATTCTCAACCCCAGTTTATTCACTGTTGTACTGTACAAGTCTGTATATTAACGACAAACCTCACACCACTAAAACTTCATCATCCACTGGTGGCGCATTTCATTAAACACTTAAAATATAATATTCAGACTTGAAGTATACAATTAACATCTTATCAAACAACTGTCAGTTTGAGATACACCAGACCTGATAGTAATCTTTGTTTTGTTGATCTTAACATACCCTCTTGAAGGTATGCTTAGACACTAGGCTTGTTGAATGTTTAATTATATTCTAGGATTTGGATGGAAATCTGGAATAACACCAAAAAATTTGAAGTAAATTTGACTAATAGCTTATTTAATTAGACAATAGACAAGCATAGCCTGTCTCACAGGCCTTACGATCTGGTTTATTCACTTTTATTGCTTGATTCCGTTTAAGGCGCAATTGACATCCCATACCCACTTATTTTAGTTTAGCCGTCGTAAGGCCTGTTAAAACGATTCAAACGTGACGATTCACAAAAAAGAAATGACGTTTTCTCCCTTCGTATTTGGCATGTGGGCGTTTCAAAACGTTTACCTGCCTACGGTCGACCAACCAAAATGCTTCCTTTTCGAGTGAACGATCTATCCATTTGAGAGACTACCAAACCACAAATTATACCTGAAAAGTATTCTCACGAATGTAATTTTTTATACCTCCCTGTTAATTTTGTCATATTCTAATAAAAAAAACTTGGTTATTATTTCTCGTCCAGTTGCAATCGTCCATCACGTTGTCTAGGCCTAGGAATTCTTTTCTCCATGGGTAGACCCAAATCCATCCGCGCATGAAGGCCTTCGGTAGTAACACTAAACTTTGGTAGAGAGAGTTACGCAATGGTATCATGTGATTTTCGAATTCAATCAAGCGTGACAAATTGCATCCGTCTGAGTGGTGTGGATGGTCACGCATGAACTGTTTGGACAGGCCTTACGACTAAACTAAAATAAGTGAGTATGGGACGTCTATAGTGCCTTAAACAGATCTAGCAATAAAAGTGACTAAACCAGACCGTAAGGCCTGTGAGACAGGCTAAGACAGACAGAGCCCATTGCAATATCCACACTGAAGGAAAAGGATAATTTTGCAATCATTACTAAAACAAACAATAAAATTTAGGATAAAGTCCGAAATTTTTGTAATTCTAAAGAAAGCTGAAGTCTAGTTCGATCTTCTTTTTGCTTTTTTAACAGACTCATCATAGTCACTTAGGGTCAGTCTCTAGTAGAGAGAAAAAAATCAATGAAAAGTCTGTTTTTAAAAAATTGATTATTTTCTGGCAGTAGAAACGGGACCAGTTCGAAAAAAACCGAATAAATACACTACTGGATTGATGGTTGGAATGGCAAATAATCGATTGTCGTGGTGCACTTTTTAGTGGCAACACAAAAAGTCACATAATAATACTGATTATTATGTGACCGCGGTCAAATCACAGGCACAACAAAAAAAACTAGCCTATTGCTAGCTTCGATCGAATTTGAACTGTCGTAGTGTCATTTACAAGACAAGCCACGATTTTTGTTTTTGTTTTGACTAGTCCACTGGGAAAGTTGACTTTACATTTTACTAGCCCACAAGCAATTCAAATAGTCCATGTCCAGGGATGTAGCTAAAAAAATCCAAGGTTGGGCCAGAAAAAATGTAAGGGTGTGTGTCATGATGACTAAAAACAGTATTTTTACCTTTTTCAAAGGCTTAGGTTGGGTGGCAGGTTAAAATTAGGCTGGGTGGAAGTCTTAAAATAAGTTTTAGGGTGGGTGGAACATTTTTAGGGTGGGCGGGGCCCCCGCCCACATCCGCCCTGCATAATTACATCTATGCATGTCTGTTGCAACTTAATCTACAATGTGTAAAAGTGACTGCTTGATACTTGTATTCACTAGCCAACTGGGCTAAATGAACATTCACTAGCCTGGTGCAGTTTTCACTAGCCATTGTAGGCTGGGCTAGTTAAAAAGAGAAATTCATTTACCATCATGTGGAATGAAAAAATTACATTCAAAGGTCATCAGTTTCATTCACCAGTCCAATCTAACGATATAACTTTAAAAAGCTAAGCCTAGGCTGCCACGTGCCCTGCAACTTGGCCTGGGATCATTGGTTTGCCGAGCAGCGCCTCAGCATGGCTTAATCAGTCATGGCAAAATCATCATTATTGTGCCGTTAAATTAATTTTTAAAATTAAATGGCTGGTTTATTGTCAATATCAAAATATAACACTGCTAAAATGTGCTATTCTTCTGAATGTGATCACGTGAAAATACTAGTAAAACTTTGGGTTAAACAAACTAGTGAGCGAATCCAAGTAACTCGTCCCAAAATCGAGAGCTCTTAATTTAATGGTGACATAATTATCACAAGGATGGTCGTCATTACCGATTTCACTGAGAGGAAAAATAAGTTGCAACGAGAGCAGATCGTAGGACACTCATAAAAATACAGATTAATTATAATCTATTTGTGTTTTCAGTAGAAACAGGCCCTTAATGGCAGTTTTTTTGGTATCATATTTAATTACAAAGAAGAAAATTACAACATGACTAGAACTTTTACCAAATAATAATCTTAAATTTACACAATAAATGAATGCTTAATTTTCTTTTGTTATAAATATGATTTATTGTGAACAAATGAAAGCAAAGTCTAATTTTTGCAAACTGTTCATAACTAAGTCTTTGGATTAGGCTGTTATTAGAGTTAATTAAATCTACAGGGGATAGTTTTAAAATAAACTCTTCTAATTAATTTTACAAAAATAGATCATTGGAATTAGATGCTAGTAAATTTTATTACCGAATTAACAAGTCATGCAAGGATTTAAATTAGGTTGGAAGCCATGAAATAGAAATTAAAACTTAAGTAGAAATAATTTTAATAAAAACATAACCTTGCATCTGTAAAATATGTCATGTTATGTTATTATTATAGTACTTTAGATTGACAAAAATATATTATTTAAAGATGTATTGCAACTTGAAAAATGCCAAAAACTTCCTTATTTTGAAGAAAAATAAAAAATATTTACTCCCCATATTGCAGCGTTATATGTAAAAATGAGCAAACACATCAAAATGGCTAGAAGCGTCCATAAATTTGATTATTCCTCAGTTTAAAAATCTTAGAAAAAAAAAATTAAATACATCAATTTCTATTCTCAAGTTATGTTACTTTGATATGAGCAAGTTAATTTCAAAATTAGTTTTGATAAGTTTTGGTAATTTTCAGGTGACAATAGCGAGGCAACAATAGTGATAACGAAAATGGATATGTTACACTTCCATTTTTCAAAGTAGCAAAAATTTTTTTTAAATATCACATTTTCTAAATTGTTGATGATCATCTCAAAATACTAACCTCCTGTGACAGATTCAAGGTGTTCGATTCAAATGTTACAAGAATTTGTGATGTATCCGTTTTGAATTTTGTAAAGTTGCAAAATTTCCTTAAAGCCAGGCACTCATTGCGACAGTCGCACGACTAAACCGTCGCTCCTCTGTTTGTGGTTTCCAGAGGTGATAGTCTTCTACTCATCAGTCTACGTTTTTTGCTAATTTTTAGCATAATGCTGTAATATTTTGGGTAAAAAAATTGTCTAAATAGCATAAATTCTAGTGCCATGGTCAAGACTTATCTATTTTTTTTTTACTCAAAATTGATTTGTTGCCATTTTTTGGGTTACAATACGTCTTTAATAGGACTATACTACGTAGTAAAAGATTGCGGTCGCTGGAACCTAGAATATTTTTACATCTGTCTATGCCAAGTGAACTAGACTCTTTATCATTATCTTTTTATTTATCGCAACTATCAGGAACAATAATTTTGTTTTGTTATCGAGTCTAAAAATAGTAGGAAATAATAATAAAATATAAAATATCAAGCCAAGAATTTAACGAACATAAGCCAGTAGTCGGCTACGCCTAGATGCAGTGTACAACTGTTACTATTTTTATATTCCTTTCCCTTCAAAAGATGACTCAGGTGCTATGCTGGCTGATTAGCTATTACGATGGGCCTAGAACTTATCCACCTCGCCTTTGTCTTTTCATCAATTGCTCGTTAACAATAATGACCTGAATGAAATAACTTTGTACAAAGTGACCCAACAAGGCTGGGAGTCTTCCTGTTTCTGGCTATATATAAAACGCAATCTATTTTTAGCGAGATGCGTCAATAGACATTTTGTCAACTGGTACAATACTAAGTCAAATTCAAACTTAAGCTCCTTAAACTCAGCCTATTCAGTGTCTATTCATGAATCTTATGTTTAATTTAAAACCGGTTTTGTAAGGTCTTTCTAAGTACCAACTAACCCTGTACTATGACCAGAGGCTGGTCAATACATTTGTATAAATATTAGCCTGTCCAACAACCCATGTACTATAACCCAAGGGCCAATGTTTGTTTAATTTTAGCCAGTCGTATAGATAACCCTATCCTAACGCAATGCATGTTTGCTTACAATCTTATTGTTAAGTTTGCTAAATTTTAGGCTGTCCTATCACTGACCCTATTCTACTTCCTTATGCATGTGTTTAATCATACTGTACAGCTTTAGAAAACTTGCTAGTTTTGAGATTCTAGGGCCCGTTCGCACGAGTTTTTACAGTTTTTTTCACCATTATTTACCGGTTAAAAAAATTCCCGGTTTCACCCGAACAGGTGTTAATTACAGCCCGCACATAGATTTAACACCGAGACAGCCTGATATGCCAAGCCTGCAATTAGCCTGATATGCCAAGCCTGCAATTAACTGGATATTTTTTGCAGCGGGGAACCTTTTTTATGACTTAATCTTTTTTTAATCACTTTACCAAATGTTTTACT
>JAOTQE010014044.1:0-10919 GCA_025631205.1 Nesometra sesokonis | reverse complement strand
ATGCATTCATCATCTCCTATTAGGGTTTGGTCAGCTGGACAGTCAAGTTCTGGAGGTTCACAATCTATATAATACAAGAAGTACAAGAAGTAACATTTTAATGTCTTTGAACAAAAATATAAATAACAGCTCAACAATTTTACTAGTGTCTGTACTCATCATCGTCGTCGACATCATCATCATCTTCATCACAAAGACATATTTTGTTATAATTTCTCATATAAAAATGGTACATACCATACTAACAGCATTGTGAACTATGACGAAGATAGTGGCCATTCTGATACTATATAAAACAATAACTATTTTATGTTAAAGCTACAAAGGCAGACGCAGTAATTTATTTTACCGTTAATTGTAACATTAAACTGACAGGAACTCTGATGTTCATTACAGTCAGTAGCTGTATATTCTACAGTAGTGACGCCAATCATAAAAGAATCTCCACTTGTGTAGATGGATGTTATGTTGATATTCTCTTCCTCACAACAGTTATCAGTTGCATTAACTGAATTCCAGACGATATTCACCCAGTTAACGCCTTCATCTGTACACGATTCAATATCCATTGGGCAGGTAATGTTAGGAGCAGTCTCATCTGTAGTAAATAAATAATATGTATATTTTGATTATTTAAAGTTTGAGATATAAATCAAATTTTTCTTTTTAAACATTTCATAATTTTGTGGATTCACAATATGGTGCGCCACCTATCGGTTGCCACAGACAGGCGATTTTCAACTTGGGTGTCGACATCACGGCTGCAATTTTAAGTTTGGCAGTGTGTGAATAGCATTCTGATGCTTCACAAAGAAAGCCATGGCAAAAATGGAGGAAGAATTCAACAAAAAATGGTATAAATATCGAAAGGAAATATACAAGATGTGCTGTTTATTTTTAGTCTTGGTAAAGACGAAGCCTACTCACAATATATTGGTTAGACAGCTCGTAGGCGCATTCCGCACCTCAGCTCAGCCTTTCGTTGTCAACCTATTTCCATAGGCACTGTTTTTTTGGCCTGACCGGCCTGACCACTGCAATCAAATATGGCGCACCGTATTGTAAATCCATCGAATGGTACTAATGCCAATTTTTTACAAATAACTTTTGAGCTGAGTTCTTCTGTGGACATATTTCCAGGTTGGTCCTGGTCCTGACTGGGCAGAACATTGAGAAACAATTCCGTAATATTTTTCAAAGAGTGTACTGTATTTTTAATGTGCACATATGCCATGTTGAAGCAATACACAAAAAAAAATGGCCATGTGTTTGGATTGGGCACAAGAGTATCTTCATGGTGTAGCACACAACACTATCACTACAACCTAGACAACATAGCAAAATGTCACCCTCTTTCTTTATAGTAAAAATCTTGCAAATTTTCCACATTATTACGATTGTAGACCAAACTTTTGCAGTAGAAAGAAAATCAAAATGCACCTTTTAAATGGCTGTTGAAATGTTGATATTACTTAAAGATGTATTGTCACTTGAAAAATGACAAAAAATGGATTTTGAAAATAACTTGTTACTTTTGAAGAAATATATAAGTTATGACCATGAAACTAGACATTAGGGTATTTTAAAATTAGTTACCCCAATATTGCAATTTTATATGCTAAAAATCAGCCAAAAACCTCAAAAAGGTTGGAAGCCTCTTATATGTATCATTTTTCAATGTAAAAATCTTATTAAACAATTTTTAAATACCCTAATTTCTATTCCCAAGTACATTTGATGTTACTTTATTATGAGCAAGTCAATGTCAAAATTAGAGTTTTTGGTCATTTTCAAGTGACAATACATCTTTAACGAGTGCGTGTATGTAAGCTGTAAGTTTGCATGAGTAGGCAGTGCGACAAAACCTTCTTCCAAAATTAAGTTTTCATAACTTGGAAAAACCTGTTTTATTAGATTCTTTTTGTTTTTGTTTTCAAACAGGTGACACATATTTTTGTAATACCAAACTTTCTTTATCTAAGTTTAATTAGAGAGAATTCTTACCAATGAGTGTGATGGTAAATGAACAATTGCCAGTATTATCAAAATCATCAGTAGCATTGCAGGTTACAACAAAGGTTTCATCTCCCTCAAATGTGTGGCCACTTTGATAATCACACACTGGTGCAAAATAATCTCCAGAGTTGTCTGTAACTTCTGGATCATCCCATGTGGTGGAGGCCATGCACATGTTGTCTGCTGTTAAGTTCTGGTAGCCTGGACAATCCAGCATTGGTGCTTCATTGTCTGAATAAGAAAATTTAAGTACAAAATTATAATAAAATAGGCTCAGCTACAAAATAAATAAATGGGATTTTCTAGTGAAACGCAAGGTAAATATATTCTTAAAGAATGTGTTAAAACAATCCTAATTCACATACAAACTATAAACGCTATGTTAAGTAAAAGAGATAAAAATTACCTTCAACTTCAACATCAAATATACAATAATCCTCATTCCCATGACAGTCTATTGCAGTGTATTGAACAGGTGTAATTCCAATATAAAATACAGTGCCATTTGTGACATTAGGATTTAGAGATATTTCATTTTCGGCACAACAGTTATCAGTAGCAATAGCTGAATCCCATGTTACCACTGTGTTGTTAACTCCGTAATCAGCATCAACAGTGATTTTATCCGGACATGTCACATTAGGTGCAATTAAATCTATTAAAAAAAAGTATAACATCAATAGCGCCAAATAAAAATATTTTGTTTGCTCTCCTTCGATGAAAATATAAGGTACTAGTCCCGAGTCGGGAAAAATAATTTATTAAACAAAACGTAGAAAAGACGTTGGCTACATGTTACTCGAGAAAAATGAAAGTATTTAATAGTATACTATATTGTTGTGACGTGTATTTCAACCTCTTTGAACTGGATTTACTAATAGAAACCTTTTTTAAACCCCGTAAAAATTGAAATGGGTCCTTTTCTATAGAAAAGGGAAAGTATATATTTGTTTGCTTAATAATCACTACGATAATGTTATAAAAGATTTAAGTAAAAAGGCAAAACGGAAATAATATTACATATTGAAGAAAATTAAGGATGAAATATGATTTAAACCCAGGATTGCTAGTTTACACTGTCAAATTTTATTTACACGTAACTCATTAAAATTTGATCAGTTTTGTAAGTATATCCTCATATGTAATTTACTATCATATCCAACTCCAATATGCAACTCGACCGCATTCTAGTTCTTTTGGCTGTTGAAAAAATAATAAATACTTACCTATAACGTAAAAATCAAATGAGCAGTTTCCAATGTTTCCTGCAACATCAGTTGCATTACATGTCACTGTGTAGTTTCCAGGATCGAATGTACCTTCAGATATGTCACATAACACTGTTACTTCATCATCATAATTATCACTTGCTATCACTTCTGCCCAAGTTACATTTCCCTCACAATTATCATCAACTTCGAAAGGATCCGTTATATTAGGACAAACCAACTCAGGAGCCTCACAATCTAAATGAATAAGGATTTATAAATGATGATCCATTCAAATTGTTACAACAAAATAATTATATACTGTGTGAGTGAAAATGGGTCGTATTGTAAAACTAGATACCTCTGACACTCTCCTACACAAGCTTCTAAAAATAGGACCCCTAAAAAAGCTATTATGTACTATAATAATATAGTATAATTCAATATATATAGCCAAAACGCATGTTCCGGACATTTTCGTTCTCTCTATTGTATGCAATCTCAAATGAATAGTCTTTTTAATATGCGAAGCTTCTTAAATTTCCATCAAAAACCTATCAAGGTTTCTGCAGCGGGTTTTATCTCTTAATGAAGTCATTATTCACTTGGACAATTTTAATTCCAGTTCCTTTGCCATATTTATCACAAATATCTAGGATAATGCAATGTCCCTTGCAACCTATCTCTGTTTTGGCCATTCACTATCTCTTCTTAGAGTCTGTCTTTTGCAACTTTCTTACAAAACTCGTGGCTATCTGACAGATGAGTTTTTTTTCTGACACTAGACAATTAATTTTTCAAGTAATCACTTTATTAACGCTACAAGTGCAACGCGTACCCTACATATGAAAACTTACAGGTGACGAAATATGGGACATCAAGACATGCGTTTTTGAGGTTATGTTTTCATTTTAAACTACAAACTACTCAGGATAAAAAATTGAAACTTTGTGAATAAAGTGATTGTCATTAAAAGCATCCTGCTACATTTACTGCAGTAACTCAGTTACAAAAGTATTAGTTCAGTAATTGAAAGAAAATTACTAAAAACAACACTTTGGCACCTTTATGTTTAGTAGACTTAATAGCAATAAATCACTGCAGTACATGCAGTAAAATAATTTTGACTTATTATTTTATTAATTCTATTGGGTGCAGCTAACCAAATTCAATACACAAAATAAATCTTTATATTTATAATGCACATCTCATGTACAAGTATACCATACTTACCTATCACTTCAACAGTAAAATTGCAAGTTGCATTGTTTCCACTACAATCAGTTGCTGTGTATGTTACAACAGTTACATTACCAATGTAAAATAATTGTCCACTTGTATAATCTGATGTTATATTGACATCTTCACAGCAGTTGTCAGTAGCATTAACAGTATCCCAGGTTATACTTTTGTACGTAGTTTCTAAGTCAGCACATTGTTCTAATATGTCACCTGGGCAAGCAATCATTGGGTCTTCATTATCTAATATAAATAAATTAATAGAAAATAACGTTTATTGTACATTTAATTTTGTTATTACATTAACTACAACTTTCTTAATTAAGGCATTCGCAACACAGATATCATAGCCCATTTATCCCTCTCCATTTCACTCTGTCCTGTGCGATTTTTTCCAATTGATCCCATGTGTGGCCGGTCTTTTTAGTTTCTACCTCCAGGTATTACAGGGGCGTCCTCTTTCACGCTTGCCTTGAGAGTTCCAACGCAGAGCTTTCCAAATGACGCTAGATTTCCTGAGTGTGTGTCCAATACACATTCACTTACGAGCTAGAATGTCCTCTTCAATTGGCTTTTGCTTTGATCCTTCTCACAGATCTGTTTTTATGATTCGGACCTGCCACTTGATACGAAGGATCCTTCTGAGCCATCTGTTAGCACAGCTCTGTAGCTTGCTCATGTTTACCTTTGTATTTTCCCATTCTAAGAATCATATAGTAGCACGAACTTGATATTTCTGTTAAAAATCCTCCGTTTGGTATCATTGCTGATTTTCCTGCAATTCCAAACCTTCTTTAATCTTGTAAAGGCTACGCGAACTTTTTGGATCCTGGCTCTAATATCTGTATTGGCACCACCTTTGTTGTCAATTACACTACCAAGGTATATAAATAATGGTTCATCTTTAAGTCATGTGTTCCTGAGATTGATTGTGTTGTTATTTGATAAACATAATCTTAGTATCTTCGTTTTGCCTGGATATATGCTGAGACCAATTTGAAATGATATCTCGTCTATGGTGGTTGTTTTTTTTGCATTTGATTTGATTTACACTTTTCTTTACTTTTGTATCTGCTTTGGTGTATTGTTGTAGTGCTTTAGATTTTGCAAATCTGGTCCTGCTGTTATTTATTTGATTCTTGATAAGCTTTCTTCTGTCAAACTTTTTTATAGTTTAAATTAAAATCCATTCCTTGTGTTCAGACTGTTCAGCAGAACTTTTTCACATTAACTACAAGCATTGTAGAAATTTTACATCAATTGACAAAAAACCCCTAAAATGCTATGACAACAAATTCCTATCCAATCTTGTTCTCATCAACAAAGTCCAGTCAGCTACATTGAAAATATCTTATGTCAGAGTTGGGTAAATAACAATTATAGTCAATGGCTTATCATGGAAAAAGTATTCAATTTATTATATTACAGTACTTGCTGCTTATTGAGTCTACTCTATCATCAAATGCAAGCCTGATGGTCTAGTGGAATGGATAGGTTAAGTGGAGAGATGAGTTGAAGTCCTACCTGAGAACAACTTGCATGATTTTATGTCAACTGTTTCTAAAGGTAGATTTTGAAAGATATCTTATTATGCAAAAATAGCGCGCTGTGCTATTCCAGTGTGTAAAGCAATGGACTCGTTCATGCGAGTGTACTAACCGGAAAATAACTTGAGTAACGAGCATACAAGAAAAATGTGTAATTGATGGTGTTTATCAACTAATTGAAAATTATATATTAAAATTAATTTTTTATTGTTTTCCAAATGAAAATATTCTATCAATACAATTTTTATTAAAAAAAAACGTTTTTAAAACGTTCAATGTAATTCTTATTTTTCTTACATAACTGCATTCATACAATGGGCATACAGTTTAATATAGGCCAATGCGCTCGACCAAATAATAATTATGGAATCTAAATATACTCAGACATGAATATCGTGATCTGAGTACGAATATCAAAGCAATATAAAGAAATATTGATAAAGTCAATAAACCTTATATTCGAAATTATTTAATTTGATTTAATTTAGTTTTTGCAACAATTTCTCATTTATTCACAGGTGTAATGTGTTGCTGCTGTAGATGACTTTTTATTATTTTTTATTGTTGGTAATTATTTCATAAATAGATTATACATTTAGAAAGCAATCTAATTATTATATAAATAAATAATAAAATAAAGAATAAAACAATATATTTATAGCGCCCCTACAAAATAAGGAGTAGATTTCACGGTAGATGGTGTACTATGAGTACTATATAAGATCTTTCGTAGTGATACATCAAACGTCAGATTTGAACAAAACTTTCTCTGACATAGATCATTCAATTTATTATCTGTTGTAAAGAGTAGAAATTCTACTTACCTTCGATATTAATAGTGAATGTACAATTCCCAGTATTGCCAAAATCATCAGTAGCATTGCAAGTTACAACAGTGTTGTCACCAAAAAATATGCTGTTACTCTGATAATCACAAAATGAAGGGAAAGTATATCCAGAGTTGTCTGTCACATTGGGACTTGTCCAGTTGGCAAACGCCATGCATTCATCATTCCCTGATAGGAGTTGGTCTTCCGGACAATCAAGCACAGGAGGTTCACAATCTATATAATACAAGACGTAACCTTTTAATCTGATTGAACAAAACTATCAATAATAGTTATAACAAAATTCACTATAATATTCTTTAGTTATTACAAAATACGTAACCTTTTAATCTACAAAAACTACAAATTATAGCCATAAAGAATTTAAACTATTATAATAATCTATAGTTATTATGTCGTTGTGTTTGTTATTGCTTTTGTTGTTGATATTATAATACAGAAATATTTTGTCTGCAATAAACTCAGAATCAAAAACACTTATCTTACTAAAATCTATAACTTGGAAAAATAAAGGACTTCGAAGGGTTACGGTGTGGGTCTGTGTGAGTATGTGTGTGTGATATTTATTTTAGTGTGAACTTCGTTTTTCTCATATATAAATGGTCTACATAAAGGAGGTTTTATTAGCTGCCTTGATTTTACCCTACTAACAGCATTGTGAACTGTCGCAGAAGACGGGCGTTGTGATAATATTTAAAAAATATTAAACAATTTATGTTAAAGCTAGAAAGACAGACACAGGAATTTATTTTACCATTAACTGTGACATTAAACTGACAGGAACTCTGATGTTCATTACAATCAATAGCTGTATATTCTACAGTAGTGACACCAATCATAAAAGAATCTCCACTTGTGTAGATGGATGTTATGTTGATATTCTCTTCCTCACAACAGTTATCAGTTGCATTAACTGAATTCCAGACGATATTCACCCAGTTAACGCCTTCATCTGTACACGATTCAATATCCATTGGGCAGGTAATGTTAGGAGCAGTCTCATCTGTAGTAAAGAAATTATAAGTATTATTTTGGTTATTTTAAGTTCAAGGTAATTCAGTCTTTTTAAATATTCCATGATTGTACCAATGTCAATTTTTTACACATAAATTTTAGTTGTTTCGTTCGGTATTGTAAGTCACCCAAGAATAACCAACAAGTTTCTAAAATCGACTTATTTCCAGTGGGGTCCTTCTGGTGGTGACTGACCAGAATATTATTTTAATAGTAAACAACATTTGAGAAAGAACCCCAGTGTGCTTTTTAAACATTTCATGACTGCTGTAGTGTCTATTTTTTACTTCTTGGAACAGATTCAAGTAGTTTCTTCTTCATTTTCTTCTTCTTGTGCACAAACCTTACAATTGTCACGCATGAGTGTCCACATACAATACACACAATTGTATTGAATTGATCTTGTTTACACAATGGAGGTAATCAGGGACGGCGGAACATTTTTAAATTAGGAGGGACGAAGTTAAATTTGTCAAATTTCAAATTTTGCTCGGCAACCCCAGCTCGCTTAGACTTTGATAAGCAAAAAAAAAAACAAAAAAAAAAACTTTGTTGCCTCTAATTTTGTGCTTTCCTGGTCCCTGAAGGTGGTTTTCAAGCCCACAATATTCATATTTACCATAGTTTTTGAGTTGTGAAATGTGAATTTTGTAGTTGGAGTGCCATTTTTTCAGAGGGACCGTCGCCCTGAGTTATCACTGGAGGGAGGCGTCCCCCACCCCCCTCTTCCGCCACCCATGGCAGGTAATTTTAATACCTCCATGTTTACACATATATTTTGATTTAATTTGTTCGGTGTTGTGAGGCACTTATGGAACCCCATAAACTGAAGTGAAGTTATTTCTAGTGAAGTTCTCCTGTAGGTGACTTGGTAGTGGGCCTACACTGAGAGACAATACACTTCTCTTTCGAAATAGTGTACATGACTCCTGTTGAAGCCGAAACACCAGGATGGCAAATATTTATTCCAATTGGGCAAAAGAGAATGTCCACGGTTTAGCACAAAATACTGTGGTTATCAAATAGTCCAGATTACTATGTTGTAGACAAATCTTCTTAAATAAAAAGCAAAAAAAAAAACCATATGTTTGATGTTTGCTGAACATTACTTCATGAGCGAACTTAAGTATTTCGGTAAGTTCTATATGTGCTATAAAGATAATTAATTAAGTTTGAATAACTTGGAAAACTTGTTTCATTAGTATTTGTTTTATCTTTGTTTTCAAACAGGTGACACATATTTCTGTAATACAAAACGTTCTTCATCTAAGTTTAACAAGTAATTTTCTCATTTTGGTGTCCTGGTACTCTATTTTACGCGTATTTTCGGTTTTAATGGAAAACTTTTGACCCGGCGCACCTACTATAAGGTGGGGCCGCAACTGGTCCACTTACCGCCCCAAAATTGTAAAAAACAATATTTTGTTTTTGTTTCAAAAAGGGGGGCGGGGGGAGTCCTTTGGCCCCCTTGGATCCGCGCCTGTTAATTAGACAGGAATTCTTACCGATGAGTGTGATGGTAAATGAACAATTGCCAGTATTATCAAAATCATCTGTAGCATTGCAGGTTACAACAAAGGTTTCATCTCCCTCAAACGTGTGACCACTTTGATAATCACACACTGGTGCAAAATAATCTCCAGAGTTGTCTGTAACTTCAGGATCTTCCCACGTGGTGGAGGCCATGCACATATTGTCTGCTGTTAAGTTCTGGTATTCTGGACAATCCAGCATTGGTGCTTCATTGTCTAAATAAGAACATTTATGTACAAAATTATAATATAATAGGCTTAGCTATAAAATGAATGAGATTCCCATGTGAAAAGAAAGGTAAATATATATCCACAAAAAAGTGTGCTAAAACATTTTTTTAAAATCACATACAAACTATAAACGCCATTGTAGATGATTGTGACAATCCTTTTCTATCAATTACGACAGGCAAATCTTCGCCACAGGCCTCTTCCAGGATATCCAACAGAAAGCTAAGGCAACACTAAAAGAGGTAGTCCGTAATACTTGACATGAACACGTGAAAACGTTGTTATTCCAAGGCCGTTACTTTAAAATGTTCTCCCTGGAGGAGTCTTGCCTTCACTGGAAAAGCATCGTCTACAACTCCCCTCTAGGCATTATGAAATTACTAAGGCAAATCTTACAAGATTGGGAAAGTCATCATGTGCTAAATGCTCCAATTGTGGTAATAGGGAGACATTGAACCATATTTAAACGGTTGTAAATCATTTCTTGAACAATGACGTTATACACGGCGTCATAACAACATTATATTGAAGAAATTATCCGAAAAGGTTTTGCTAATGTACCTGACCTGCCTATAATCAAATATTGACCTTCCAGCCAAGGCCCTGTATGTTTCCAACTCTAAATCTACTACAATCCCATCAAAATGGACAGTTATAAATATCATTCCCGATCTCTGTTTAGTTTGGGCAACCTCAAAGCGCATAGCAATTATTGAATGCGCCTCTTGACATCAATGTTGAATACGCCCACACAAGGAAATCTAATAAATATGCCTCAACAGTTGCATACATAGAGGGCTCCGGGTGGAAGGCGTTTTTAATTTGTATAGAATTAGGCTCAATAGGTCATATATCAAAAGAAAACTCCGTAAGATTAAAGAATATCCTAAAACTGTGCAATAAACCTATTAGTCATAAGCAATTTAGTATTAATTTATCAAGATTGGCAATTACATCCCTCCCCTTTTAGAACTTAATACATGACATTTTTGTTGACGATGATGATGAAAGAAAGTCAGTATTTTAAATGGAACATAGGTTTACCTTCATAAATTTTAAAGTTTTTGTAAATGTTGTAATTGGTCTTGTTACTGTCGATACCTTGCAGTAGTTTTAATGAACACTGGCCTAGGTTTTGTATGTTCTACTTTATACTATTTGTTTGATTGCATAGTGTTCTGTAATAATAATAAAATATAAAAGTGATATAGAATTACCTTCAACTTCAACATCAAAGATACAATAATCCTCATTCCCATTACAGTCTATTGCAGTGTATTGGAC
>JAOTQE010014033.1:0-10920 GCA_025631205.1 Nesometra sesokonis | reverse complement strand
AATTATGAAAACCCGAAGAAAACAGGTAATAATGCATTCTTCAATATATTTTAATTTTGAGATGATAGAAGATCACAGATGAATCTATGAAAAAAAAATTATCAATAGACATTTGGAAATATGCTTAAACTATATCCAATGTTTTTCACTTAAGACAACTTCTAGGCCGAGATTGATAAATCCAGGCCCTGAGCCTTACAGTTCATGGGGCTGGAGATTATATAGAGTTTCTATAGCATGATGAAAATTAGAGTACAACACTCCCCTGGATGGGTGCTAGTCTATCACGGCTTACCTCTCAGAAAATATTTCCGGTACCCACTGTACAGCTGGGTAAACTGAATCAATGCAAGTAAAACGCACTGGGCACAACCTACTGGACAACATTCTTTAACCCCATAATTCTTTGTTAAGATTTTAACAGTAAACTCAGTGGCGGATCTAGGGGGTGAATAGGGTGGCTAGCCACCCCCCTTTATTTTCAGAAAAAAAAATTTTAAATGAGGGAAAAAAAATAAAATAAGAAAAAAACGCCAACATTATTAAGGCCAGAGACCTCTATATAGTGCCCAAACAGTTGCCCAAATCTTTATAATTTCGGAGGGGAACACCCTCCTCATATTCCCACCCCCACTTGGTGCTACGCACATTGCCAGCCACTACTGTTCCAACTGTTCCCACATCTAAAAGTTTTTACTTACTAATAACTGTAACCCTCGCTGATACACTGACAGCTGATGACACCCGAGGAACTTGTGCGCTGCATACATACTCTCCTGCATCTCCTGGTAAAACTTCTACAAGTTTAAGATTCTTTCGACCCGTATATATTGGATTTCTTATGGATTTTCCATCTGAAATGAAAAGTGTTGAACCAATAAATTTAGAATTATATTAAAATCTGATATTAAATCTGAATACTCATAATACAGATTAGAAGAAAGTGGTTAAGTGGACCTAGACATGTCTTCAGACCACTAGCCTTTGTAATTTATCACTGAGTTACCTTGTCACTAGCTACAGGGGCCGATCCAGGATCCACTGAAAGGGGGTGGGGGCACACTTTTCCACTCCGGGTGGGCGTGGTTGCCAATTTTTTTCTGGCGAGCAAAAAAAAAAAGATAATTTTGCCCAATTTTCTGCTCTAGTACCCTATTTTGATTTTGACCGTATTTAGGGTTTTTATGGTGAATTTTGGACCCAGTACACCTAATATAAGGGGGAGGGGCGCAACTATGTTTTGACGTAAATGGGGGTACCCCCCCAAATCCGCGCCCGAGTTAGTATTTGATGACTATTTAACTATTTAAAGACCCAATAAATTAAAGACTCCCTCCAACAAAAGACAGCTTTTTGAAGGTTTTTAAGCGATTTTAATTAGAGACCAAATTTGCAAGACAATTAAAATCACAATCAAAATGGTATTTAAGGCAGTATGGGCTACTAATATTGATGCTGTTTTTCTTGGGATGTTTTGAGCGCAAGGCTAAAGGTATAAAGCATTTAATATGTTCATTTCCATGTGTATTCTTCAAAGCAATTCCCACAAATGTACCATGCCAGAGTTCAATTCAATTTATTGCTTCATAAGTCATCAAGGGCTATTATCCACTTAAACAACATATTATATATTCAAATTGATATAACATACAATATAAGACTTACATAACCAAATCATACACAGGGCATTTTGAATTGAACTAATGTTTAAATTATCAGACTGAAGATTAAAAGATGAAAGACGATGTAGAAAAAAGTGGCGGGAACAATTTTTTGTAATGAAATGAACAATTCAAATGTGACAAGTTACATATAGAATACTAAAGAATCAGTTGTTATGTAAACATACTTTGAAAGTCAATCAATAAAAATTGATGAGTTTCAAAAATGAAGGGCTTTACAGTAAAAGTAACATTAACTAACAATGCAGTCATCATTTCGGATTCTGTTAGCAATAAATCAAAATATACTATTGGTTCTATAAACAAAATAACCAAACATTATTAAATTTTATTTGTTTTAATGCTATAAAGTATTGTGACAGAAACTAATATCTAAATATAAAATTAAGAAAGCACTCAATTGTTGTTGTAGTAAACATTCAATGACTATAAAAACTGCTATGCAATGAGTGGGATCATGTGCCATGAATAAATTTGTTTTTAAATCTTGCTAAATTTGTAATAGATATAAACAATTATTTAAAATTATACTACTAATTTTCCTTGAAATTGTCCCACATGGTATGAATAAATTATTCTACTTGTATAAAAAGACAGTAAAATAAACTGACTATGTGAAGAAAACATAGTTTTGTTTTTTTATATCTAAATATAAAATTAAGAAAGCACTCAATTGTTGTTGTAGTAAACATTCAATGACTATAAAAACTGCTATGCAATGAGTGGGTTCATGTGCCTCATGAATAAATTTGTTTTTAAATCTTGCTAAATTTGTAATACATATAAACAATTATTTAAAATTATACTACTAATTTTCCTTGAAATTGTCCCACATGGTATGAATAATAAAGTATTCTCCCTGTATAAAAAACAGTAAAATAAATAAACTGACTATGTAAAGAAAACATAGTTTTAGTTTCTTGAGTCATAGGACGTATGAATTGGGAAATGAAGGGATACTCATCTTCAAGAGTCTATACCCCTGCCCACATTCTAATTCTCCTCTGTATAAATTTTTCCAGAACAGAACATCGCCTTTTTCAAAATTCCTATCACGCAGTATTATTTTTTTTTAATGTTTTTTTTTTCAAAGGGGAGGGTGGTGGGGGTGGAAGTGCTTGTTTCTTTCTCAAGTGGTGAGGGGACGCTCAAAAATCAAATGTCTATATTTATATAGTAATTTTATTATTTTCTACCTCAGAAGGAGAATGCTCAAACACCTTAGGTAGCAGGGGCGGATCCAGCGAAGCTAGAAAGAGGGGGCACGATGCCAAGTTGGACAAGCCCAGGTATGAGATTTTTACAGGAAAATGTTGATAGCAATAGACATGGGTCCAGGGCCCACCTAGAGCCTGGGTCCGTTGGGTCCCTTTGGATCTGTGCCTGCAGTAGTCCTCCTTCCCCACCCCACAAAAAGAGTGGCCACAATACGCCCCTAAACCGCTGAAGGTTTGCAATTTTTATATTATCATGTAGGAAATGCTATTTTCCCCCATGACACACAAGTATGGTGAGTTGATGAAATAACACAGCATGTGACATAAAATGAACATAAAAAATAGATAAATTTATGCATGAATAAGACATAATTGTGATGCCTTTAAATAAACATTTTCTATACAAAATAAAATGGATTTTTAAAAAATAATGTAATTAAATGACAGAACTATTAAGAAAGAAATCATTTAGGCTTATTTTTATAGTGTAAATATCATTGACTTTAAAAACAAATATTTTATTATATCATTTATTTTTATAATAATAGAATGTTGTTAGATTTAAAATTTAAAATCATAAGCTGTGTAAGTCCAGTCCTAAATCAAGGTTACATAAAAACAAAAATAATTTTAACTCTACAGAAACACATAACAATATTTCGTTGGATAGAGAATGTTTTTTTTATAAATCATGAGGATGTTCAAAATATATCTAAATGTTGAAAAGCTGAAAACATTTTCAGTACTAAACACATGGTATACAACAAACTTTATATATATGCATATATATGTTTCACCATTAAAACCTTCAATCAGTATTGAATTTAAAAGGCATCTTGACCCCTGATGATAAACATCAAATGTGATATAATTAATTTACACTGATTTTTATTCAATGTATATTCTGGATTGCCGTTCCATTTTTTCTTTTCTTTTCTTCTATCTAATGTTTATTTTTATTCCTGAATTCTAATATTAATGATAATAAATTTGTACTAATTTAATAATTATTTTAATTTAACACTACTAGACTTAACTAAAATCAAAACTGTGAAATATTTTCATAATAAATTCAAGAACACAGTATACATTGTTTCACTATCTTTAACATTTTTCAATCTATACATCTATACAAGTTAAAGTTTAGTCTGGTTTTGGGGGTCATTCTATTGCCACTAATTTAGACTTTCTCATCAGTACTTCTACAAATGGATGTCGTGTTGTGGAGCCGGTACGCTAATGTCCAGACGCACTACCAGTTGTTAATCGTTCAGGAAATCACTTGCGTTACAGTATAACAATAAGGATTTGATTTCATACCCAATATAAATTTATAAAATATAAATAACATCTTTTTATATAGGATAGATTAAAAAAAATATTGATTTTTTTTTATTAAATTGTATAAAAAAAACAAATTTAAAATCATACTGTATAAAGGTACTTGTTGTTGCAGTTTTACATCAATTACTACAAAAACAAACACTGTATTGTGTATATATATAGAAAAATATATACTGTATATAAAATATACTTGTGAATCAATAGTATATTAAATTTTGTCTTAGAGAGCAAGGCAATTTAAATCCATAAGTGTATGCAATAAAATGCCTTTGAATATAAAATCAAATTGTCAACATAATTAGTAAGTATTCATTTTTTTAGTTGTGAAATAGCATTGACTTTGAAAACAACCACTATGTATATAAAATTGATTTAAAAAAATAAATGATAATAAATTTTATATTAGAGATCAAAATAATTTAAAACTATCAATTATTTTTTGTATTAATCCAGTATTATTACTTATTATCAAGTAATTTTTTTAATAAATTAAATTAACAGAACCATATGTGATAAAATGCCTTTGAATATAAAATCAGATACTTATGCATGATTGGTACAGGAGATAAAAAAAAATGGCTACCGGTTGGCAATACGCCAAGGTAATTGCGTTTGGGTATTCTGATTGATCAGAGAACGGACATCCATGGACATAACATTAACATATTTAACTCTTTGCATGTGGTCATTACTATGGCTATGAGCTATGTCTTGTTAGATTTGATCACCATAGATTACCCATAAGCCCATTAAGGATGATTACTTTGACCGTGGCTTATACGGATCATCAACAACGAGAAGCGCATTGTATTGGCTCGATCTATACATCGTTTAATTTATTTTTTCCTGAATAAAAGCACTACGAAGCAGATTTTACGGTAGAACACATGTTGATAAAAAAGAATATGTCGCCATTAAATACAGCATATGTTAATGTGTTATTTTTTCATAAATTTTCAAAATATATTTTTTATTTCAATACAAAATTTAAATTTCCTGAAAAAAGCACTAATAAAAATGGATGGTAGATAATATATTAAGGCAAAATAATTATGAAAAAACAGTAAATTTTAATATGTGATGCATTTGAAGTAGTATATTTTCTCATGTATTTTACAAAATTTAAATAGATGGATTTAACTTTGATTACTGAGGAAAAACTCTACAAAACAGAATCTATGGTATAACACATTGAGAACTAAATTCTTAATATAACTTTACTATTTTAAAATTAATTTTCTGAACTTTTATTTTTATTTATCAGGAGAGCCTCTTATTTAACCCACCAAGGGTATGTTTTACTTTTTACATTTTTTTCTGGTATAGTTGAAGCTCCTTGCATGAATGCTTCTCGCAAGTGGACACATTTGTCATAAATACGTAAAGTTTTTTTTATAATTTATTTCCTATTATCAGCCATCTGAGAAACTCAAAGTTTGTTTGGACAATGAATACAATTGCTAGTATACAAAATCCTTATGATGGCTTTGTTTTTTGTTACACATTACAGTAAAGACAAGTGTTTTTATTTGTATGGTATATAGTACCTATAGACTATCAGGAAGCTCATCGTGTAATGAAGACAATACAAAATGTAGCTCAAAAACATGTTTATTGTAAATAAATTTAAGTAAAAACTTAAAACAGAAATCTCATTTTTATAAAATTATGACTTTCTGTCTATATTTGTGTATCTCAAAATGACCAGCCATACAACACATCTGACTTTGTCACAACACTTCACATATGTGAATTAGTAAGATAATATTAAAATGTCCAAGTAAGGCTGGGAACTCACTGCGTCGCGCGACAGTCGTACAACAGTCGCATGACTAAACTGTCGCTCCCTGTGTGTGTGAATACCAGATGCTATGACAAACTTCTACTCGTCGGTCGACGGCTTTTTTTAGTGATTTCCCTGTTGAATCTCTAAAAAACCTGTCGGGCAACGAGTAGAAGCCTGTCATCACGTCTGGCAACCACACAAACAGGGAGCGACAGTTTAGTCGTGCGACCATCGTAAGACAAACGTACGATGCAGTGACTGCCCGGTTTTACTCTACACAGAACCTAGATTTAAACCAACCCAAAAATTGACTGATTCCACACTTATGGCTCGAATTTAACCAAGGCACCAAGGCAATTTGCCGCAGGTGCCCTCTCATTTGGCCTCAGTGCCTTCAAAATTTCACCATCATCAAGGCCACTTTGGCTTTGGTGCCCCTTTTTAAGAAATAAATAAAGGATACAATTTGAACAAAATGGGGTGGAAGTCTTCCCCCGTCGGGGAAGGATGCCCCCACCCCCAGTCAGGGAAGATTGACTATTTTCGTCAGGCAAAAGAAAAATCTAAATATTGTATAATTGGCTCTCGAAATAAGAAAAAAAGCATAAAAAAGGGCCAAAAACGGGGAAATGACGTTTTTTTTTTTGCTCGTCAGAATCAAACAGGCAACCACGCCCACCCAGACCTCCCAAGTTGGCCCCCCCCTGTAGGGGACCATGGTCCCCCGTCGGGCAAATCCTGGCACCACCACTGCTACCAAGGTAATTTTAAATCTAAAATATCACAACACAACACCGCAAGTCACAGATAAAAATCAGGTATGTTATACCTTCCAACTCTCACGCATAATGCGAGAGTCTCACGCATTGGAGCCTATTTTCGACGTCTCACGCATAAATTAAATTATCTCACGCACTAGGAGAATTCTCACTCATAAACAGTCATTTCAATAGTTTTACTCACGCATGACATAATATACAGCAAAATACGGTAAAAACCGTCCCCAAAACAGTGATAATTTGGGCAGAAACGGCCCAAACATGGTCAGACGACGTTTTTTCTTTTTTTTTGCTTATCAGATCGAAATGGGAGAGGATGTGGCCCAGATAGTGGTGGCAGGGTTCATCTCACGCATTGGAGCCAAAAAAAGTTGGCAGGTATAGTATGTCTCTTTGCATTGGCTAGCGACCATCAGTTGACCGCATTTTTCATGAGTAAAAAGGACACCACGTATTGTTTGTGACACAACAGTTAAGAACTCAATAAACCTACAGTTTCATTCCATACTTTGTGTTGAAAATGAAATACCATTATAATAAGAACATGCAATAGTTGTTGTATCAACCCACACTAAATCTTTCTATATTTAAATTAATATTAATGCACAATTTATGAAGCATCAAATGGTTCAAAGATTAACTAAAGTCCCAGGCGAAACTGATCTTTCTAAGAAAAATACTGAATCCAATTAAGCTTGAAAAGTGTTTTCAAAGTTTATGGGGTCACATTTAAAAATTGGGCTAATTTTAAATATATAGGCCTAATATCTAGCCTTGAGAAACTAACATTAAATTGCGAAAAATAAATTAGATCGTAGGCAGATGCTAGGATGGTTGTAAGATTAGGCAAATAGGGGTCAATGAGATTAAATTGACTGGTCACAAAAATATGTGACAACCATTGCTACTGTATCGCAATATTGGATGTTTATAGCACTTTTAATATTATTATACTATATAAGTATATTATTATAGCTTAAATCATTAAGTTTTTAATTGTGGGACCGTAATGGAAATGAATGTTTTAGGGCTATCCTGAGCTATGTACATTGTATATATTTTTATTTATCAAAGTCTATGTCTTGCTCACACCTTTGCAGTTTTAGCTGCGTATAGCACGTCAGCGAAACGCATCCTTAATGCAGCACTCCGCAGCAAAATACTCTTAACAGTCACACTGTTGCGCTGTAGCTTGTACAGATTTTGAAAAAGGATTGCCTTATGTTTACCTTAGGTTGACCTAGCCCCAACTCGCTTTTGCTCGTAACAGTACAATTCAATACGAATATAAAAGGGTCAATTCAACAAGCTGATGAAGGAACTAAAGCCAAAAATCAAGAAGCATTCGGGAAAGCGTTGCAATTCTTATTGTGTGATTAATAAAGTGTGAAAATCGTTTTTGTCTTTGTCTCTCTTTCTATATTTTAAAATATTTTTTTCTTATTTAATAAATTTGGTGGCGCTGCATATAAAAAGCAAACAGACAATTGATCGATCTTGCGCGCATGCTGACGACAACATGCCGTAAACGAAGACAGAATGAACAGTAATAAATAAATTGTATACTGTAATAATACTATTCTTTATTGGTGGTATGTGTTTTTAAAAATAGTGGATATATATTACAACATTAACACAGTAATTTTATGTTAAAACATTGCTTTACGAAGCGAAATTGTTAGGCTAGGTTTTTAATAAAGTATTCCAAATTGCAGTTATTTCAAGCTGTTGAGTCATTTTCGTAAGTTGAGAGTTTCAGCTTTTCTTCTTTGTTGGTGGACTCCTTATTTAAATTTGAATTTGTTTGAAAATTATAAAAAATGTTGTGGTCAAAATACAGTAAGGTCAGTGAGACAATGGTTAAAGATAATGTAAATATATTGATTACGATTTAAAATTATATTGCAAAATAAGAACAAAATAAATAAAAATTGCACTTCCTTTGAAATTTATTCAGTGGTTGACGCTTAACTATGTTTTTTTTTATTTGGCCTAACGCAAAAATGAAGTTTACCAATCATCACTTGCCTATGGAAAGAAACTTTTTTTATTTTATCTTTTAAACCATACCTGCCAACCCTACCGATTTTGGCAGTAGGCTACTGCTTTTTCGACCTTCCTACCGCCTACCGCTTTTGCATGAAAATCCTACCGCTTTTTGCATTTTAAGACTAAAAATAAAAATATAGCCAATGAAAAACGTCAAAGACACCAAAAAACACGAAAATATGCAGTGAATCGGCACTAAAAGTGAGCATTTTCAGCGTAAATACACCCAACAACGGAAATCGGGATGAAACAACCTTTTTTTGCTCATCAAAGCAAAGTCGGGTAAAGCGAGGGCGCTGGTACACTTGCTGCTTCGCGATGACGAGACGGCCTACTACTTTCGAGAGTACAAATGTTGGCAAGTATTTTTTAAGCTTATGGTGTTTTACCTTATATTTCAGATTTAAAGATACATCGATATGTGATAAAAATATTGTGAGCTTTTATATTATATTATATTACTACATGTTGATGGTAAATTATTACGGTTTAAAATGTCTCACTGCATAAAATCCAACTATAAACCATAAGAATATTAATAAAGGGTCATACATTGGGGCAGATGAACAATTTAATATATAGAATTTCTATGTAATATAGGAAGAGTGGAGAATCACACCATCTGTAACCGCTCTCTTCAAGATTTTGTTTGGCTAGAACACTTCTTTAGCAAGCTGCTATAAGTATATATACTTCTGATTTGATATCTTACAGTACAAGTTGACATTTCAAAACCATAACATGTTCTGTGATAATAATATCCTTCAAAATCACTCAAGCATAACTTACTAAATCCAAGGATCTGTTAGCAAACATGAATGAACTAAACATTCAAATAAACACGCATCAACGAGCACACAAACTACTATATGCATGAATGGATAAGGAATGTCTTTACCTTTACGTGACCACGTTATGATCATAGTAGATGGTCCTTCTATCAAGCATTCCAATTCGATGACCCCTCCGACGGGGATTTGCGTGTCCTTGGGACTAACGACGATCACAGGTTGTAACTTTGGGGTAGTTGGGTATGTTACGTTCAATGTGATGATCGGTCCATTTCGTTGGCCTGCTAGATTAGTAGCTTGGCAGCGATACCTCGCAGCTTGATCCAACGTTACGCTGAGAAGGTGAAGAACGCCTGAAGAAAGCAGTGAAATGCTGTAATGAAGAAGGATGAAGTAATAATTGCTGTATAACATTTCATGATATCTATTGCACTTAATTCAGAATTTAGAACATCACAAAATAAAATCTTTTACTAAAAAGCTATCGTTGAACTGTATTTTACTGTAGAGTTTCTGTTTAAAATACTGTAGTATACATGTACAGATAACAATTATTACTGTAAATTGTTAACTTTAAAATTTCTTGAAATTTAATTCTTTTTTCCAACTGAAGACAATAGGTTTGTTAATATCAAACATTTAAATCTAAATATCACAATATGACAATATAAGCTAAAAGATAAAAACCAGTAACTCTTCCGTGCATAAGCTAGCGACGATCGGTTTACCACATTTTTTTGTTGCTGTTAGCAACAAAGGGGGCCACCTATTGTTTTGATGTAAAAGTAGAAAACTCTATACATAAAATATATGTAAAATATATGTAAAATTATACTTTCTTTTGTCATTAACTTTATCCAAGAAATTATTTAAAGCTTTTTATTTTATTTACTTAGCTATTTCATGAACAAAATAACAATAAAAGAGTAAAGTTTCATACCATATAAAGCTGAAACCTATCAAGAAACAAAAGTTTGCATTTTATATATACCGTTCTGACTCGAAGTCCATAAAACATTTGCGTTACATATAAGATACTCTACATATTCTTAAAAGCATGGTTATAAGCCCACTCAAAAACTGGTATGGATTCGACGTGCAAGGGTTAGTGGGCTTATAATGGAGATATGTCCACACTACACACTGACTGACTCAATATTCAAGTTTAGTGGGCTTATAATAGAGATATGTCCACACTACACACTGACTATGACTCAATGTTCAAGTTTAGTGGGCTTATACTGGAGATATGTCCACACTACACACTGACTG
>JAOTQE010014021.1:0-22482 GCA_025631205.1 Nesometra sesokonis | reverse complement strand
ATTTTAATTAAATTAAAGATTAATATTCATATGGTTATGTTATAATAATAAAGTTATAAAAATAAAAGATTGAAGGAAGAAAAAGAAAAGAAAAAAAAATAAACACTTTAACTAATTATCTCAAAAAATTTCCATTATATAGCTGACATGAATATGCAAAGAGTCTCTAATTTTGCATTGTCAAATTCTACCAGATCCATTAAAACTTATAATACTATTTAATAGATGAGAAACATCTTTAATTATCTATTGTAATTTATTAAGAGCCATTTTATCACAGAGATTTTTTATACTTTTAATTTCTACGGCAATTATTTTACATGCTGCTTTAGTTATTTTACATAATTGATTACTGTTTTTTTTAGGCAAGTTAGTATACCAGTATACTATATAAGCAGTATAAACTGTATAAAGAGTATGTTACGTTTAAATTATATTTCAATTTTCTCAATTTAGTGGGAAGTGAAAGCTCCAGTACCATCTCTTACATTTCGTGAAATCTGCAAAAGAATTCGGAAGATTCATGAAGCCATCGTGGATATTCTACCACCAGAACAAATTAAAGAGTTGTTTATACAGATGCATAATTCATTTAAATCGCACCTTAATAAGCAGCTTACTACCTTGAATGTAACTAATGATGGTGGACCTCAGCATGCGTAAGTAAAATTCAGATGCAATGGAAAATGCTCAGTATCGTAAGGCTGAAATAAGTACAATATTTGACCCCCTTTTGTGTGGGTGATGGAAAAATGTATTGTTTTAGCATTGTTTTTAGTTGAAGCTAAAATAAAGTTGAAGTACTGCAGTATTGTGGTATACTGTGAATCAAAAATTGGTTAAAAGATCCTTATGAGACCAGGTCTTTTTACCTTCTAACTTGGATCCTTCAGCAGTTCATTTTCTTTCATCAATGTAAACTTGCCATTGTATGTGGTGTAGGCATAGGCTCAGTGTTTTAGGCTCAGCCAGCAGTAATTAACTTAAGTTGAGCAAGGCAGCCCTCAACATGAATTGGATGCAGCTAGCATGCTTTAATATTATATTGACATTTAGTAGCATGATTTTTTGATTGGTTTTAAACTACCTTATCATATAAATTGTTCATTACTCCTTAAAGCTGGCCACTCACTGCGTCGTGCGACGGTCGTACGGCTAAACTGTAGCTCCCTGTGTTTGTAGTTGTCGGACCTGATGGCAGTTGTCTACTCGTTCGTCAACGGTTTTTTTTAGTGATTTCCCTGTTGAATCACTAAAAAACTCCTCGGCCGATGCGTAGAAGACTGTCATCACGTCTGGCAACCACACACACAGGGAACGACGGTTTAGTTGTGCGACTGTCGTACAACTGTTGCACGACACAGTGAGTGCCTGCCTCTCGCACAGAACTTCGACCTTGTGGGGATCATGGTGATTTGAGTGTGTTTTTGACTCAGCATGTGGTCAAATTTTTGGCCGATCTCACTGACTCAAACACTTGGTCACACTCAATCGGGGAAAGATCCGGATGGCATCGGGAAGTCATGTTGAAATCTGTTGCAACACAATGTAGCGGAGACTCCAACTGCAAGACGAGTTTATCACCATATTTCTGATTGCAATATGACTGTCACATGACTAAATTTGGTCCTGGACAACCTCAAAGTTTGTCCAAATTCTTGATGACCTATGGAACCATGTTATGACTGTTCAGGACTGTCCAAGACTGTCTAGGGGACTATGCTATGATATTAATACAACTTCCACATTCTTATCACAACTCACAATTTTTTTGTTTGATCGCCATCATCTTCACAATGTTGTAGCTCTGTGTGAGAGGGGGTTTAGCTATGCAAGTTGATGTAGTCAACTGTAGTTACTTTTCACTTGATAAGGATGGTTAAGCATCGAAAAATAAAATATATGGAAATTCTGACATTTTTGCTTGTTTTATTTTAACAGGTTAGTGACTTCAGAGCTTGTATTCTATACCGAATGTGTGCAACTGACCAGTGGTCTAGATAAATTGGACAATATGAATGATATATGGGTCAAAAGGTAACAGAGATTGATGAGGTGGCTTACCACCATACCGCCTTCTATGTGCCTTGCTCATCTACTAGACCAATACATGAAATTCAATGAATCAGAAGCTGGTTTAGCGTTAAATCTTTCACACAAAACTGACCAGTGGTCTAGATAAACTGGACAATATGATTGATATATCGGTCAAAAGGTAACATAGATTGATGAGGTGGATTACCACCATACCGCCTCCTATGTGCCTTGCTCATTTACTAGACCAATCAGAAGCTGGTTTACCATTAAATCTGTCACACACAACTGACCAGTGGTCTAGATAAACTGGACCAGTGGTATAGATAAACTGGACAATATCAACGATATATGGGTCAAAATGTAACACAGGTTGATGAGGTGATTACCACCATACTGCCCTCTATGTGCCTTGCTCAGTCTTTTAATCAATACATAAAAATCAATGGATCAGAAGCTGGCTTACCAATAAATTTTTCAAACGCAATTAACAAGCGGTATAGGTAACTGAACAATATGATATATGAGTCAAAAGGTTACAGAGATTGATGAGGTGGCTTACCAACGGAGTGCCATCCATGTGCCTTGCTCAGTTTTTTTTTTTTTTGATCAGTGAAAAAAAGTGAATCAGTAAATGGCTTACCACTCACACACAACTGACAAGATGATCTAATGGACAATATGAATGATATATGGGTCAGAAAGTAGCACTAAGGTGGCTTAGGGACCACGTCAAAATTAACTTGCTGCAGTTACTGCAGTAATACAATTAAAACAGAATTAGTTTAGTGGCTACAAAATTACTGAAAACATGTCAAGATTTGACCTTGTGTGTGTAAATGTAGTTGCCAAAGAAAACAATGCAGTAGATTACTTCAGTAACTGCAGTAGATTACTTCAGTAACTGCAGTGGCTTCAAAAAAATGAATTACTGAAAACAATATGTCAAGATGTGACCTTCTTTGTCTATACAGTTATAAACTGTAATAGTCCTGGATCACTGCAGTAATCTTTAAGAGCAATAACTGCAGTAACTGCAGCAGATTATTTTGACATGGTCCCATACCACCATAGCACTTTCAATAACCTGCCGCAGCCTTTTAACCAATATAGTCCATATGAAAAATAGTGAACCAGAAATAGATTCACCACTGAATCTTTCACATGCAACTGATAAACTGGATAAATGAAGAATTGGTATTGGTACATATAAGAAAATGAATGATATAATGGGTCAGAAGATCGCAGTAAAACGGCTTGCCACCATTGTGACTCCTTGTGTGGCTCACTCAACCATCTCTTATTGACCAGAATTATGGATTTATGTACGAAAGACAGTGGATTCAAATTTACTAGTGACTTGGAAAGACTGGATAACAACTCGGCTTACTTTATTCAATATTTTTTATTTTAATAATTGTCATTAAACCTGAACATTATGATTTTACCATTTATCAAGGAGATAACGTGCCATCTTTTTGATGAATTGAATGAATGGGTTCAAAGTGGACAATAAATATAAAAGACCGTCATCGTCTTCACTAAATCCACTTAGAAATAAATTTTCAGATTGATAATTTAAATTAACTGCACAGCAGACATCAAAGAATTTATTCTCTGTAGACCTACAACATTTTTATATTAGTTTTCAAATTACCACATGGACTATTTAATATATATATAAGCCATCAGATTGTGGGGTGGGCTTATGCTTGAGTGCCACATAGTGTATTGTTAATAAACTCACTTTGTATGACATTCAAATATCACAGGATGGGCTTATACCAGTGTCTATTAAGGAGATACTAAAATGTTATTGTCTCTAAAAGATGTATTGTCACTTGAAAATGACCAAAAAAATCCACCATTAATTATTTAAAATAATTAAAAACTTTCTCATATTAAAGTAACATCACAGTTAATAACTTGAGAATTGAAGTTAATGTATTTAAAAATTGTTTAATAAGATTTTAACACTGAAAAATGACCACAATTATAGAGGCTGCCGGCCCTTTATTGGATTTTGATCATTGTTAGCATTAGAATGTTGCAAATGTAGATATTTTCTATTATATACTGGATTGATTTATCCTTGTTCACTGATTGGTTTAAAGCATGTCACATGATCAAACATAATCCAACCACCAAAGTAATATTTACGGATCCATAGATAGTAAAACACTATTTACGGATTCTGTCCCAGTTTCAACACCAGATGGCGCTATCTCATGTGACCCGGCGCTGGTACCAGTTGCGACCGCAATGTTCAGCGCTGCACTGAGCTCTCACTGGCAAGTTTAAAATCCATTATTCAAACCAATCAATGAACAAGAATGTATGAATCCAGTATATAAATATATATTGAGATAAAAGGCTCTGGATTATAACTATGGGTCCCTCAGTGAGTGCAAAAGTACTATTTTCAGTCGCTTTGGGACCCATAGTTTTAACCAGATCTTTTCATCTCGGTATATATTTATATAATATTACTATTTTTAGTGGAATGATCATGGTATAATGCATACATATATACGTACATTCCCTCAGAATAAGCAAGCTATTTACAAAATCAATTTTGTTTTTCCATTTTTCAGCTGACAATGCATCTTTTAAGGTACTCTATGTTTAAGCCCACTAACCATACCCTCTCTTATTCCTTCCATTACCTGGGTGCTTTAGTTTGATGTTACTGTTGGTTCAATTTGATTCAAAGGTGAATGAGGTGCGAGGAATAAGGGATAATGATCAAATGTGATCGAAATATCCAAAAAATTATTTTTGTATGAAAATGTTTTAATTGTATACTTAAGTTGAAAACTGAAATAATTATTTAAATATTTTCTTTATGTACTATAAATCCTTGAGTAAGCACTGCCCCACGTAGAATTATGCCACTCCAAGTCCAATAGGTCTTTGAAAATGCCAGATAGGTGACATACGTACCTGCATGCGAAGTGTTATGCCAATATTTTCAGGGTTCATATGCATCCTTGAATTCTTTGAAAGTCCTGGAAAAAATAAACATGCATTTTCCAGTACTGGAAACTCCTGGAATATGCTAATTGTCCTTGAATGTCCTGGAAATTTCATGGTATTGAAATTTAGTTAAGGTAAAACAGCAATTTTCATTAAACTTCAAAGGTTCATTTTTATTTTTTGAACCATGCATGGCAGGACCACTGATTGAGTGTCCTTGAAATTTAGAAAATTACAATATGACCTGGAATGTCCTTGAAATGTCCAGTCTAGTACTGGAGACTCCAGGAATATGCTCATTGTCCTTGAATGTCCTGGAAATTTCATGATATTGAAAATTAGCTGAGGTAAAACATAGCTATTTTCAATAAACTCAAAAGGTTCAATTTTATTTTTGTAACCACTGATGACAAGACAGTTGTCTTTGAAGTTTAGAAAATATGACCTGGAATTTTCTTGAGGTTTACTTGTTTTAAGGTGTATGAACCCTGTATTTTTACTTTGTGGAATGGAGACAAGTAGCCACTTTTTTGTGGACAAACCTTAAAATCAGTACTCCTCCATTATCTTTCGATGGGCCTGGCTGAAATTTGGTAGGTATATTCTAGGAAATACATCAATCCTCTGAGCCAGATTTTTTATTTGGGGTCAATAGACTATTAAGATGCTACGCATGAGTAACCACATAAAATACAGTCGACCTTCTCATTTACACACCCCTTGAGCTGGAAGGTGTTTGTAACTGAGGAAGTTCGCAAGTTAGAAGGTTCACGAAAACTGGTCAAATAAGGCCTCCAAAACACTTATTTGTGTTTATTTGGTGTTCTTGGTTGTTTAAACATGTTTTTAAATCAACTAGGAGGAATAAAATATGAAAAACAAAAAAATATCAATATTAAATTATCGGATAATTACATCAGTGGCCATTATTTTAATGACGTCATTGACAGAATAGTGTTTGTAAAATAGGTTTGTAAATGAGAAGGTTGACTGTAGAGCTAGCTAAACCGTATAACAGAGTAAGGTCCATGCTGTACAAACAGTAGACTTTATCTTAAGCTGGACACTCACTGCGTATAAACCGTCGCTCCCTGTGTGTGTGGTTGCCAGACGCGAAGACAGTCTTCTACTTGTCGGCCCACGTTTTTTTTAGTGAATCAACACGGAAATCACTAAAAAAAACGTCGGCTGAGTAGAAGACTGTCATCGCGTCTGGAAACCACATACACACAGGGAGCGACGGACGGTTTAGTTGTGTGACCGTCGCATGACACAGTGAGTGCCCGGCTTTTGTTGTCCGTTCCACTAAGTATAGCTAAATTTGAGGTTGTTTAATAAGCTCCCCTTTGAAAAAAATAACACTGTTAACATGGTAGATAATGGTAGTGACAAGGTGGATAATGGTAGTTAACCCTATAAAAAACTACCATATCAAAGATACTACTGAGGATGGTCAGCAATCCTCTACAAGTATACATAGGAAAATATAGCCATTGTTTAGAATAAACCTTAAGGCATTAATAACATCAGCAGGCACGGTAATTATATACTACCTTACTAGGTAGTTCTCCGTGTTGCTAGGTAGATCTCCCTAGTAATTTAACATGGTAGATCAACCTAGTTAGAGGGTGTTATTTTTTTCAAAGGGTTTGTTCTAGAATGGTGCTGCATTGAGGCATTTATAAATGATACGCTTATTTGAGTACATCTATAATATACAATCATTAAACAAACCAACAGACCAAAGAGAAGCATGGACTCTCCACCCCACCCAAAACACCCTTTATTCTATTATTATGTAATCATGTCTACAAAGGTTTTCCATACTATGAAAATATAAGTGTACTTTTTATATTTTTATAGCAATTTTTCTATTTATAATAATATGGGATTGTAAAGCTGGTTTTGTTAAATAATTGCTTACTGTATAAATTGAGCCAAAATTAACTGTCAATGGGTTGCCCTTAATTTTAAAATGTTGGTACTATTATATTGATTGTAGGTATACATTATTTTTTACAATAAGTTAAATTGTCTATTATTTTAATTCATAAATTTAATGCAAGCATAATGTATGTTTAAATAATTTAACTGTGTCAAAATGTAGATATTATTTTTCATATATTTAAAGAAAGATATATTCGCTAGAATAATTTATGTATTACGTACGTTAATAAAACAATTCTATGGAAAAAAATGTCAAGATGAGTAAAATTTTTTAAATAAATCAATGCTGGAGAAACACAGAACATTGTCAAGAAAATACATTGAAGGCCCATAAAAAAGTTATTAGTTTATCATCGTACCAAAGCCTAAAAAATGATGAGGGTGGAAGAACCGACCATCCAAGGTTGTAGTAATCTCATGTTGGGCTACTAGATCGTCCATACCAGTGCACCAGCCTACAGCAAGTATTGATCACTGTAAGCATATTCCTAGTTGTGTACATCATTGTGAGCTCAGGAACCGTTATTAATTTATGTTAAGAAAATCCAAGGCATTTCAAGTGAATATGACAGAAAAAAACAATTGTTTGAATAGTAAAATGAGTAAAAAAAAGGGTTTCCCCAAAAGTGATGCGTGGAGGTGATAAAAATTTGTTTAATGGGGCCTAACATACACGAACAACCAATCAGGCGATTGCTTAAACACACACACAAAAAGGGTACATGGCCTGATAAAACTTAAGGCCCTTCCTTCCAATATTCTCTTTTGTCAAAAAAAATTCTAAATTTTACTATTTTGTATTCAAATTGATAAATATACTAATCTGCCATGTCTTTTTATTACTTCAAAACATTAAAAAATGCAAAATAAAAATAGAATTTGATTTTTTTGAGTGGACCCTAAAATAAAGTAGATGAATCAGTGTATGCTTTGCTTCTGTGAAGAGCAGGGGAAGTGGGGGGGGGGGGACCAGCTCCAGTATCCCCTTTTCGTGAAGTACAATATATCAATATTATGTACATAGTCTAAAAAACAAAAAATATCCAGCAATCATAAGACAAAAATTGAAGTGGGGAGAGAGGGTATGGCAACGAGCTCCTGTCTGTCTGTCTGTCTGCATCCATATCTCAAAAAGTATTGGACTGATACACTACAAATTTACAGATAATGTCCAGAATTCATGTGGTAAGGAGGATCAACACCAAACCTCAAGAGGACCTAGATACGGTTGGTTTTGACATTATTTGAAAATTTGAAATCGGCCAAATAGTTTTTTAGATATGAACGTAGACGGATAGAAAGACAGACAGATACACAGACGGAGCTCATTGCAATACCCTCTCCTCACTTTAGTGGGGCGAGGGTAACAAGACAGGGCTGACCTACTTAGGCTTATCAACAGTATTAGCGGTGATCTTAAAATAAAAGATGCCCTTTCTTGACCCTGATAACAGTAGTGGTTTTCTTGATTAATTTGAGCTAAATTCTTATTCTAAACAAAATTAATTTCACTCCAACCAAGTTTCACAGGTTAACAAGTTGGCCAATGCAGGCCACCTAAACCTGCTACTATAGTACAGTTTACAGTAACTGAGATTTCAGAAAACATTAACAAAATAATTCACAATGCTGTTTTATCTGTGTGTGGCGATTGTCATTACATTGGATAAGTCATCTCTTCACTACAAAAATTGTAGGATAAGTATGAGCCAAAGAACATGGCAAAATTAGAGCATCTCTCTTATCCACTTCACACTACAAAATTGGAGGATAAGCATGAACTGTCAGTGGCTTTTTTTGTAGCATTGTTCCGGGGCTTGTAGACTTTTGAAAATGGGGGCCGCAAGGAGAGCCGGTAGACAGTGTTTTAGGGGGTCCGGGGAAATTTTGGTCTTTAGATGTCCGGAAATGGCCAAGGGGCGTCTTATGGGATCAATTCTCGCTGAATATTTCCATTTTATAGACATTGTTAATAAAATTGATATATTTTACTTTCCGAAAGGGGCCCCTTTAAATCCGTTCCTGTTGTTAGTTTTAGCAGTTTAAAAAAATATTCCACAACTATTTGAAAAAACAAGAAACAAAATAATCCACAAGGCTGTTTTATTAATGTATGTGGCGATTGCTATTTATTTGTACAAATACGCTGCTTAGTGATACGCAGATAAAGAATATGAACAAAACATGAGGAACTTAGATCATCTAAAGGTACGGTATTATGTTAAAATCCTATATTTCACAAACATACTGAATGTTACAATATGCTTCATCCGTTACAAAACAATTTTGACTACTGCCCTCTATAATGTTGTAGACGCTATGTCCATTCTGGAAATGTAATGTTTACATGTCATGTAACTCATCTGCCTGCTTTGTTTAAATTTATTTTAAACTTTTAACAGTAGACAACTCCTTATTGGGAATCTATAATATATAAACATGATCAAAAATATGTTTTTCTTTCGCACTTTTCACAAAAAAACACTTTTTTAAAATATTCAAAATCTCATTCAGTACCCTTATTTCATTTAATCATTAGTGATCATTGTTCAGTTAAAACAACCTTACATTTCTACCGATCCTTTTAATGTTAACATTTTTTTAAGTAGGAAACAGCATTATTTGTCTATTGCACTACCTACCAAGATTAATAATTTTTTATTGAAATAAACTGGACCCAAGCGGATACATAAACTACAGATTTGAGACATACATTCTAGGCTTATACCAGTTTTATATCTTACAATTTACAATATATTTGAATAACACCCCATGTACTTATCTGACACAGGGTCTTGCATATTCAATTAGTACATGAGCCCCGTGCTCATGCAAACCACCAATTTATGATCATAATTATCCCCATCTCAATAGCTCCACACTATGTTTATTCTATACTTATGAATCAAAGTCACTAAAACAATCGTGCCAAAACTTATAAAAACCAGTTATTACAACAAAAAGTCATTTACACAAAAATACACTCTTTCTTATTCACAAAAATTAAGCAATATTCTTAATATAAATTCATTAGAAATCAAAAATAGTAGTTGCAAAGAACTTTTGGTTTGGTAATGTAGAAACGATCAGTTAAAAATCAAGTCACCTAGAGAAAAAGGAGGAAAGGGGAAAAATAACTCAAATTAACGAACACGGCAACCAATAGTCAATCTGCATTAGAACTTTTGATGAGTTCCAAAGATATTGATATACTGTAAATGCACCAAGGTAAAAATAAATTCACACTACTGTCCCTGCAGTATTTGGAAATAAAAATTAAAAAAATAATTGTGAACTCTGACAAAGCTAATCTCTAAAAGTCCCAAAATCATAAAGTAATGTAAATTAAAGAGCTTTTGAATCGCGAGGACATGGAACGTACCGATGTCATGCCAACGCCATTGCGCATGGCAGATCTATGTACTCCAAGTTGTCGCCTTAGATTTGGGACAGCTTTGGGTGATTTTGTGTCCAGGCCATGAAACAGTACCAATAATGATGGAGCGAGGTTCATTGGCTTCTAGCATCGTAAACTCCACATGAATTACAGACATAGATGTATTATTTTAACGGCTAGATAGTGAACTTCCATAGAATACATAGCCCCAAAGTGCAATTCCATGAAAGCGTCTACTATTCCAAAATGTCTACTATTCCAAAATACAACCAATAATATCGTGTTATGTTTTAACACTGTTGCTATGACAAAATCTTCCAATTTTTCATAAAAGTTTCAAATTTATAAATAAATGGAAGAAAATTTAATCCAAATATAAAGACATTGACAACATAAAAAATATGCGACATGTAAATAATTTGTATGACACAGGAATGTTAAAAATACAATAATTATAAAACTGTTATTATTATTTAACTTGCATGTTTTTGACGAAGGCTGACGGCTATCAATAGTAGGCACCTACATGGGATTGCAATTCTACAGTGTTAAGTTCACCATCTAGCCGTAAATAATATATCTGAGGCACCTACATGGGATTGCAATTCTACAGTGTTAAGTTCACTATCTAGCCGTAAATAATAAATCTATGATTATAGACAATAATTAAAAATAGATGTGGTTCTGGATTTATGTCGTCGGTATCGAAACTGACCCAACATAGAACGTATGCGATAGCGGTTATAACTGAGCCAGTTTGGAGTCACTTTGTTTTTTTTATAAGTTCTACGTTCCACATTGTAGGAAATCAAAAGCTCATTATTGACTCTCTAAACTAAACTGTCCAGAAAACCGAATAAAACGGACGTTCTGAAGAGTGGTAAGTTTTGGGATTCAACTGTTTATTTGAAAAGATTTTAACAAAATAATATTCAGCAATTAGGAATGAGGTAAGGATTTGAAAAAATGGCAAATATAACCTAGGTATGGCATTTATTACTACTAATACTATTTATCATACAATGTAGGAGTTTTGTAATTGTGAAAATCTAAATCATCTTTAATACATTTTATGAAATTCTAATTATGTGTTATGAAGCAAAATACCACAAGTTTGTTCCATTGCTGATTTAGGAATTAAAATATTAACCTTTAAATGTTAAATGACTACTACAGTATTTCATAAATTTAAGATATTGTATCGTAATGTGAAGATGAGAATACATCTCCTTTTCATTGTCATTAGAGCCAAATTCATTAATGTGGGGGGGGGGGGGAGAAAAGGTTCATCCCCTCCTGCCCCACACACAAATTAGTCTTCTTTAGCCTCCCAGTACACAGGTACACATCTCTACCTTTGAATGGTGAGAAACAACTGCTACATACATGCTTTGTGTAACATGCAGTGTTGGCCCAGCTTCGGTATCGAACATGTAATCTTTGGAATGAAAGCCTTAAGACTGCATGCTCATCTCACACCTGCCCAAACCTGCTATGCCTAAGTCATATAATTTCAAACTTATTTTCCATGCCAAATGTATGTGTTTCCCATCAACAACTTGTAAACTTGTCAAATTTTATCGTAGTTCAAGATATTTTTAATGTTACTCTGGATTTGATTTTGGGTAAGTTGGACTGTATATTTCCAAAAAGTACTTTTATCACAGTACATAACTTATATAAATATAATTTATAAATTAATACTTCAAATAAACATCTAATGTAGAATGTAACTTTAACAGATTTTACATTTATAAATCCCCGAGGTATGGAAGTTTCTAATAAAATTTTTGTCCAAAACAAATCTGGCAAAACGAAAAAAAAAATCCTATTACATTTTTATGATGTCATTATTGGTTACTAGTGATATACATAATGTAATTATTGGCTACTAATGGTATAAATTATGGATGTCCTGTCCTAAATTTTAGACACAAGTCCAAATCATGGGCGATAACAAGAGCATTAATAAGGTCTTAAAAAATCTTCATGTTGTCCAAGCCCATTTTTAAAAATCTGGGTTGGTCAGTTGATTTGTTTTTTGTATAATTTCATGCATTCCTTAAGATTTCCAGGATAATAATATGCATTTAGCCAAAAACTTCGGATAAATGAAAAAAAAAAAAGAATCAGCATTTTCAAGATTTTGTGTGGTTCTGGCTTGGACAAAACACGGTTTTTCCTCGCTTAAGTTGAGCCTAGACTACTTATAAAGGGTCGGTTTATGGGTGGGACCTATAAAATGGTGGTACAACTAAGGGTGGTATTAAATAATGAACCTAAAATACAACAGCATAAATAAATGGGATGGTGCAAAAAAAAAAAAAACTGTACTAACACTGCTATAAGCCCAGTAAATTGACAATGGAATCCCAGTGTGTGATATGAACATTATGTGAGGTCTCACCACAAAATGAGTCTCATGGTAGGAAAATGCAAAATTTAGTTATTGGTACCTTCTATTAAAGCATAATATAAGCTGTAATCTACACTTTAAATGGCATTCATCGGACAAGTGGATCCAAAGATATGAATGAGCATTTGAAGTTTTAATGTATGAAAACACGGTTTTGAGAATATCAACCATAAAGCAATCAAAAAAAATAAGCAATCAGGACTATAAATCTCAGAATATTTGCATGAAGGACACTTTCCTGCGTGAAAACTGACATAAAAATAATATTATAATGAAATATAAGTACAATAGTACTCATAATTGATTTAAACTAAATTTCTCAAAAAAATTCAGACCTATTTTGGTGATTATCTCAATTTGATCTCACCTATGATGTGACTCATTTTGTGGTGAGACCTCACATTATGGGTCACTTGAGACTTCACATTTGCTATGAGTCACTTTAGACTTCACATTTTGGTGACTATCTCAATTTAATCTCACCTACCATGAGACTCATTTTGTGATGAGACCTCACATATAACCTAGTACAAGCCCACTAACCTTGAGCATGGAATCACAGTGAGTTTGGAGGTGAGTACACCTAGGTTTCTAAAATGTAAACCTTTTATGTATAAAACCACTAAAAAACTGGTTGGGCTTAAATCAGCGTCAGTATGTTAATTCACCGACATTAAAAAGAACTGTACTAACACTGCTATAAGCCCAGTAAATTGACTGGGATTTCAGCCAGTGTGTGATATGGCCATATAACCCAGTATAAGCCCACTAACCTTGAAAATGGCATCACAAGTCATATTTAGAGTACACCTAGGTTTCTAAATTGTAAACCATCTTTATGTATAAAGCCACTCAAACACTGGGAGGGCTTATATCAGTGTCGGTATGTTGATTTACTGAAATTAAAATCAATCTTATAAAAACACATTTTGAAAACTGGATAAGTGCAATAACACTAAAAATGTATGTGATTGTGGAACATGGGTATGGACTACTCTATTAAGAGTATCAAACACTAGAATATGCAGGCACTGAAACCATAACTCCTGATTATTCTTAGTTGTACATAAAAATTAACAAATGCATTTAAAGCACATTACCATACTAGTGATCATAAAATAAAGAATTATCAAAAATGTTAGCCAACTAGGGTACGACGCGTACAAATTTTCCCATTAAACATTATTATACAGATCGGATGAGATAAATTTGCTTATAATTTACAAATAGCATAGTCTATAATGCATCCACAATGTCCCCCATTATTTTCATGTTTACAACTGTCGACTACATCAAACAAAAAAACCGTCCAAAACAAAAAACCTACGAACATACAACCGATTCTAAGACAATTTGGACCCAATCTGCAGGAAGTTATGGCTCTCCCGCGTATTTCATTTACCATTAATGGCAACGTCCCCTCACAGCTGACTTGCTCCCGTATTTAATTTAACTCGGGTGATAACACACATTCACTTGATCTAAACATAGGGGCGTTTTAAGATTCTGATGATGTAGATAGATACTCTTCAGGTCGTTGGTGGTCATTTAGAGCCCGTACGGTTGATATATCTTGAGGGAGGCCAGATTTTCTCCTCAGTAACGGTTTGGTTTCTTTTTTCTTAAGGCCAATTTGAGCCTGAAATTAAAAGAAAATTGCAATAATAAAACAAGTTTTCAAAAGCTTGATAGCTCCGATGACAAATACTCTTATGTCAGAATTATCCTGCTGCAGCTACTGCAGTAATTCAGTCATAATAGCAATAGCTGAAAATGAAGCTCAGTCCAGACTATCAAACGTATTTGTCAAAAAAAAACTTTGATCATATCCATATATGGTAATGCTATTTCTATGTATGGTCATGGTGTGGCATCGTCATGACCATATATAGACATGTGAAAGCTTCTTTGTCAAATAAATTTGATAGTCTGGAATGAGCTTGACTGAAAACAGCATGTCGACATGTGACTTTGTGTCAATGCACTCATAAAGAAAACAAGCTGCACTGGATTACTGCAGCAACTTCAGCCCACGTAATAGCAATAGATTACTGCAGTAACTGCAGTAGAATAAGTTTGAAATAGTTCCTTACTAAACTGTTACCCAGTTACCTACTTCCCTGGTAATGCCCACAAAATAGAACATAGAATTCCAGTCATTAGAGTCCCTTACTCTGAGACAACTAACCCACAAAAAAGATGCATTAATATACGCTACTGCCAATTACCTACTTCCCTGGTTATAAGCCCACAAAATAGAACACAGAATCCCAATCAGTGTGTAATCTAGACATATACTCTGGTATAAGCCCACTAATGTTGAACACGGAATCATTGTCAAATTTTGGGTGGGCTTATACCCAGGTTTAAAAACAGGTAGTGCAGAGCAGGACCAAGCGCGGCATTTATTACAGTTCTTGGCCCACTCCCCAGAATTTGTGCATTTACAGTCGTGGGTTCAGCTCACAAAAAAATGAGTAATGTATACTAAAGAAAATTAAGTAAACACGGGATGATGACGTCATATCCTATGATATCACAATCAATGTGCATTTGGGGTTGCAATTTGGTACCGCATTTTGTTTGGCTTGCGTTTACAGTGAGAAAAGGTTGAGCAGAGACTATCCACAAATGTCGGCCAAATGCGCAGTCATTTTTGGAAAAGCATTTGGTGTTTTGATTATTTACAATGAAATTTAGTCCGGCCTCAGCCTACCACCTCATTTTCATTTTATGTTTATTTTATGTTTAGCTAAAATGTTGAGTGGGTTATACCAGATTTAGTAGAGTAGTCAGAGAGTGGTCCTATAGCCCATCATCCGAGTTGGTCTCAAATAAATGCAATTTTCTATGGTAATGTTCATAGTTTAACATTGCTAAGATGTTATTATTACTTACATGTTTACTCGTCGAGTAGAATGACTAACTTATATGCCCACCCTCAGCTGTTGCGTATTCTGGCTATTAATAAATATATAGATCTACCCATGAAAACCTTTTTTTAAAACTATTTATGTTAGTACATGATTATATATTATTAAAGATGTCTCATTTCTGACATAATGTATAAAAATGTCAACGCAATTAAAGCTGTATAAATGAATAATATACATAAGCTTGTGGTCATGAGATATAACCTTCAAGTAAAGATGAGCCGAGGCTGTTTCAAAAAGGCTCGAAGAAACAATGAATGATATAGGGAAAGCAGGTTGGCTTCTTTAGGGACTAGATTGGAATATACTTATGTTCTTAGGCAACACTGGTGAGCTTTCGATTTACGACGACGTGGAATATGCAAAAAAAAAATAAAAAAGCTTGAAGAAAACAATGAAAATGGAAAGCAGGCTGGCTTCTTCAGGGACTAGATTGGAATATAGTTGTGTGTTTCGATTTACGACGATGTGGAATCCGCAAACAAAAATATACAAGCACAGCCGTGACCAGCTTTTTGTATATTCCACGTTCAATCTAATTTGATACTGAAGATGCATACATAGGACATGACAAATGCATGAATGACTAAAATTTGAAAGACATTTTTTTAACTTAATGGTCAACAAAATGCAGAAGAATGCAAAATCTTCATAAATTCAGCGAAACTTCTATTTCGAGTTATTTTCTACAATTAATGCAGGTCGTTCATGATGTCAGATGGTATTAAATCTGACTTTCATCATTATCGGTATTGTGTTATAGCCTGGATGCAAAATCACCTTACGACTGTTCAAGATACAGGGCGACAATGGAACTCGCGTAGTTCTGACAAGCACAGAGGATTTGGCATTGCGTCAGTATGTACAGATTTCGTCGTATTTCGAAAGCCCTCTATTATCTTATCTTACCTCTCACCACCCAGGAGTATAAATGGGTACATGTGAGGTGTAAATACAATACAGTATATGGTGACTACATCTGCAACAATGTGGACTGGATTGTTCCATAGGCATTTGCTCAATGACTGTGGTAATAATATGAAACGCAGGGCTTGCAGAATTGGTTGCCCTACGGCCCAAGGCAACCAAAAATTTACATCAGGCAACCAAAAATTATTATGTGTCATCATGACAGGCAACCAGGTCTTGGCTCACGCTAACCAATCATAAAGTCACCATTACCCGAGAAAAAATTGTTAAGGTCTTTAGAAAAAGCCTCTTAGAGGCCTATCAATAAAGATAAAGCAGCTGGCTTAGAAATATTACAATAGTCAATTACAACTAAAATGTTTTTATATATTGAAGGGCAACTAAAAAACTGTGAGGGCAACCATCTTCAGACCTTGGTTACCTGATGGGCAACCAAATATTTCAAATTTCTGCAAGGCTTGAAACATTTAGAGCTTGGTAGCACTACTACTTTTTATGTTAATTTACAAGATTTATCCTTGACCGAGAGTTGATGGAACTAAATTTAACAAAACTAACCTGTTTATCTACATCATCCTTTTTCAGTACAACATCCTCCTCTTCTACTTCCATTTGACTATTGCCTCCAGCTGTTGCCGAGTTGGAGTTTAAATTCTTGTGGTAATTATGATACTTTATAAAAAGAAAAAAAGACACTCAAATAAAAAATGTTTCATGGATGAGATACAGAAAAAAAAATTATAAAAAGAAAACTGATTATTTAAAATGTGGTAGAGATGTGCGACTACTATAGAGTTTGGAATCACTGTGTATTGAGATAATTTATAAAAACTTTTGCCACACTGAGCAATAATAATAATATTTTGTTTTGTTAAATAAACATAATGATTAAAACTGTTATATAAAACTAATTTTAAAATGAAGTACATATCAAAGGTATAATTTGGTGCAAAATCTGAGATTTTTTTTTGTATTTTACCACTTGATTTTGGAATACCTTGTAACTAAGCATGTGCAGTACACTACAGTAGTTGTATAACTTCTCACTGTAACTACATTTACATAACAATGTCCTACCTGAGTGCTGATATCACAGGATGTTAAAACAATGGAAAATAAACAAAATAAACATAAAATCCATTATGTTGCTCAAGCACAGAATTGTTAAAAATTTACTGGTTACTCTATTTTCAATAAAACTACCCGTTTTATTTTCTATATTTAAATTTTGGGATAAAGTTGCATTCATTTTTTAAAAATTTCCATATTATATTTCTTATAGTTTTCTGAGAAAAGTTATAATTTTGCCAAAATATCGGGAAACATGAACATTTTAAAACAAGTCAGACCTTGACTTTCAAAATTCTGAGTTCTTTGGCAACTAAACTTTTTTAGGCCAAATTTCAAAATACTTGCCTGATCGATTGATTAAATTTATTCAGTAAAAAATTACATGCATAATGTATAATCAGGGGTTTTGTTAATAGCAGGTAACCGGTAAAAATTGCTGTCTGTTGGCAAATTTTATCCGCTTGTGAATATGGGTGGAAAAGGGTGGACTCTGTAAATCGTTTTCAAAGTTACCTGCTGTGAAATACTTCTTGCTGCCTTAAGTGAAAAATAACAAAACCCCTGTAATGAAAGAACTTTAACTACTGTATTTACATGTTGAAAGAGTTTCATCTTAGAAAGTATAATACATACTCCAAGCAATGAAAAATAGTAATACTGTACTCATTTTGATTCCACTGCACATTTTTAAAATCCCCAATTAGTGTTTTATGCTAATTAATGCAAGATGTGTCAAAATGTCATGACAATTGTTATAACTTACTAAAGGATTACTTTTAGCCTTGACTTCAATTTCCAACCAGGCATCTTCTCTCTGTTTCATAGCTTCCTTTTCTCTGAAAAACAAAAACAAAACAAATTAAGTATTGAAATAGTTACTTAACACTTATTGAAAACCTGCAGCAGACTTGAGAAATGGCATGCATGGTACTTCGCTCACAGTGGGTCTAATTGTTAAAATTGTTTGCCACAAGGCAAATTTCTTCGCATGAACAAAGAGTGAAACTTTGTACACCTACGATTTATATTTCACGTCAAAAACATTTTTGAGAAATTTTACTTGCAAATTTTTAGAAAATTTACATTATTTTAACAGATGAATACAAATACTTTAATAATACTAAAGACAAAGTAGATGCAAGGCAAATTTATATATATTATATTAAATTTGTTTCATATAATTATAATTGTAAATAAGAAAAGAAATAAATATTGTTGTTTATACATTTGTGTGCTCTTCTATACGGACTGTAAATTCGGTTCAATGAGAATGGGCGTGTCAAGTGTATTCTAGTACTCTGATTGGCTGTGCATTATTTCGCTTTGCAAAAAGTTGAAGCAATTCAAACTACCAAACTTGTTGCGGCGAAAAACTGAAGAGAAAAAGCGAATGGTTTGGTGAATGAATTATGAATTTGGTGGAAGGATGAAACTGCACAAGTGTACAATCGTTCACTTTTTTGTTCGAATGAATAAATTCGTGTAGTTGAAAATATTCTTGTGAGCAAAGTTCCATGCGTGGCAGTCAGCAATTTGTATTTAATATTTTTCATCTGCATCAAATGAAGTGAACTTAAAAAAAAAAACATAGAAGGCATTCAAAAATACTTGAGAAGTTGGGCCTATCAGAAAACCTTAAAAAGAATAATAATTTCAAAACTAATCTGGATATCTATGGTAGTTTTGTCCTGGGAATTCCAGAATATTAACGATTAAAACAATACTATTTTGTGTTTAGTGTTGATGGGGAATCAAACGCACGCTTGAAATTAATTGCAGTTACAAGTTAACAGTTTTACTCACTCCGTCAACTACCACCCAACAACAAAACTGAGTTTTAGCAGCAAATAATGAATGGTCAGAACAGCTAGTGGGCATTGATTGTTTTAACTTTTTTTGTATTTTCCTGAAGGGAAATGGAACCAGTGCTTTCATTTAAATACAGGTTACAAGGCAACAATTTTGGCCATTTGGAAACAATCTGCTGACAACAAGTTTTTTAAAAAATAAAAAATCTGAACCATGAGGAAATGAGTAGAGAGAATGAATGTTTTACTCCATGAAACAGAGTCAAAGTAGCCACTAATCTTCTACTTTGTGCTTTTCTTGTGGACAAACCCTACAAATGTTATGCATGAATGGCCATATACATGCTGTATGTGAACCAACAATAGACCTTATCCTCATGGTTTAATTTTCCCATTCCACGGAGTATAGCTCGATTTGACCTTGTTACACAATTTTGAGGGATCCAATATTGCCAAACCTTGATATACGAGTAACGAGAACTTGTTTATAAATTATTGTTGAAATATATATTTAATTTACTAAAAACCACAGTTATTTTCACTAAGCACTCAGACAGAAGTGACATTGTAATGGCATTTTATATAAAATTTAAATCTTTTTAAATACCATGAGTTAAAATTCCCTCAACAAGTGTTCAGACTGAATTACATGGAACATATGCTTGGGATTAAGTATGGGGATTAATTCGGATTAAACAGTCAATCACTAATCCATCGCATAATCCATTCATAGCAGTTAAATAATAAAGTTGGTATAACAAGCCATATTATTATGGATTATTACTAAGCTTACTATAATCCAAGCGGTTTTTAATTTCTGAAATTAAAATTGACAAGATAAAACTAGGTTCAAAGCATAAGCTTGTGTTTCCTGCTACACTGTCTGTTTGAAATTAAATTTTACGAGGCAGGCAGGCAATTTTATTTGGTTCATTGAAGCTAAAGTCACTGAATATAATTTCTGTTACATGTGAATATTGTCCTTCCAGAATGACTTCAATACTGTAAAAGTACTAATTTTCCTGTGCAATGTAGCTACCGTAAAAATAAAAACATGGTAAAAATTCACTTCCGTAAAAGTTTGTGCAGCAGAACTTTAAATTCATGAAATTAACAAAGGGAATATTGCGATAGGATTGGAAACCCTGAAAATGAATTCACAGCAAAAAATCTTGTTTTGTATTATATAGATGCTGGTAGATAGTAAACAAGAATTTAAAGAATTATAACAGAAAACTCTCTGAATTGCATAGATTCAACTTTCAAAATAATGATCAATTGGAAAATCTCACTAAACAAGATTTTTTTTTTTAAATTCACTAAAAAATCATAATCCCAGTGATTAAAGGTATATCATTGAAGTCACCTTGAATGTGTATGTAAATTATCAGTATCAATTTTATTTTGATGATTTTAATTAGTTAACATTTAATGTATTTTATTATTTTTAAATGATACATAGGTTATCTCGATGTGAAACACTTTGTCACTTTAAGTTAAAAGGGCTATATAAATCATTATTATTGTTATTGCTATTAACAAAAATTGATTGAATACAGACATATCAAACTGCTATCGACCAAGTGTATGAAACTGTATACATTAATGAACATAGTATCTTAGAAGGTAACAGCACCTGTTGAACGTGTCATAGTCTTACTTTTGTCTTTCTTGTTTATAAACCTGCGTACATTCATCAAACAGTTTCTGATTCATCTCCATAAACAGTTTGAGGGCGTTGTAGATTAGACCGTGTATCGTTCTAAAAAAAAGAGAAATTAATTTTTAAATGGTTAAATATTTACAGAGTGCAAAATACTAAGGTGTCTATGCGTCCAAAAATATTCCATAACTTTGGGGCAGTATCCATGAATAGTAGGGGAGCACGGGAGAAAAAAGTGGATTTCATGCTGTAAAATGAAGCACCCTGTTTTATGGTAGGTTATGACCTCCTAATCACATTTCATGAGGGCTTCCCTGTAAAAAAGTCACACGGGGCCTTGGGGAGGGGCAAATGTGGGTCACAGGGGGCATGGTACAGGAGAGACTGTATCTCTGTAAATACTGGACGAAACGAAGCGGTGTCAAATTACTCGGAATACCCACATTTATATTCACTGTAATGGAAGTTTTTCCCCAAAAATGACCGGAAACGCCTCTTTTGACCTTTGACATACAACGGCGGGAAAATTTACACCTTCGTATCTCTGTAACCGTTGGTAATAGGAAGGCGAATTTGGTATCAAATTACTCAGGATACCCATGTTTATATTTACTATAATGGAAGTTTTTCACCAAAAATGACCGAAAACACTTCTTTTGACCTTTGACACATAATTTGGCAGGAAAATATACCTTCGTATCTTGGCAACCGTTGGTCCTATGAAGGTGAAATTAGTGTCAAATTACTCAAATATCCATGTTTATATCCACTGTAATGGAAGTTTTCAGCAAAAATGACCAGAAACACTTCATTTGACCTTTGACACACATTTTGGCGGGAAAATTTTTACCTCTGTTTCTGTTGGGTCTAGGAAGGCGAATTCTGGGTAAAATTACTTCGGAAGATGCATCTTTATATTTATTCTAATGAACACTTTGCACTCTAGATATATAGAAATCATTGTTTTCACATTTGACCCAAATTTTGGTGAAAATTGCTAAAATACTGACCTTCTGTATCTTTGTCATATTATATTTAGGCCTACTCTAATGGACATATTGAGCAACTTGTTTTTTTTTCTCTAATGTTAATATCTTATGAATCGTTAGGCATATCTTATTTTGTTAAGAATGTAATTTGTGTTTTTGAGATCAGTTTTCAAGGCTAAATGTTGGTACGTGGTATATGCGTATGTGTTTGTGACTCTTTTACGCTGATGTAATGATAGTATGTATACAGGCAAACATGACTTTTCAAACAATTAGTTATGAATCTTAGCATACACGTAGTGTTGGTAATGTAGTTTC
>JAOTQE010014010.1:0-10920 GCA_025631205.1 Nesometra sesokonis | reverse complement strand
TTCTGATTCATATTTTTTATAAAATGCAAATATTATAATTTATTTTTTATAAAAAAAACTTTTTAAAAAAATGTTATTCTTCATTTTGTAGACACGTCTAGCTAAGCAAAAAAAATATATATTTTTATTCCATCCTGCTTTTAGCTGATTCTCTTAAAAAATCTGTGAAACAAAGTATAAAATGTGATTCTGTTGTGTTTATGCTATTGGATTTAACAAAATAAAATAAAAATAAAACACAAAATAAACCTTCATTCTAGTTCTATAGATAAATAAGGTCAATTAATTCATCATCAATTATATCGTTACCTTGACCACTCCAGATTCAGTGACACTAGAGAGTTTAAAGTGGTAGGCCTAGAGGTCAAATACTAGACTAAGCACGTCCTTGCGAACACCTAGAAGTCAGTGGTCATATAGGCCTAGAGGTCAAATACTATACAGACTATGCACGCCCTTGCGAAAACCTAGAAAAGTGTGTTGATAGTCTTAGAGTTTAAATTATACACTATAGTTTTGCGGACAATAAATAGGTCCTTGAAAGATATTATAAAAGAGAGTATTGGAGTGGGTCTATGGGTCAACCATAATTCTGGCTAGACATTACACTGTAGATTTAATACTGTACGCCCTTGGAAAATGCTTTACAGAATCATTGCCCATAATAAAAAGCATGTCTGAATGATACAAAGCATGTTCATTGTTAACAACAAACAATACCGTGCTTTGGTTTGTGATTCAAGTCGCGAGCCAGGTTTTTATAAATAAACAACCAACTATCAATGTAATGAAATACAATTCAAATGAAAATATCGCTTTCTATGTAAAAACAAAGTTATGACAGAATTGTAAATAACCTTTTGATAATCATTGACGTATGCAAGGATTGGGGAAGGAGGGTGTTGAAACTCAATCGGATTTTGACGTAAAATTTTTTATTGGATTTATGTTTTTTCCTCTGTTTTATTTTCTCTAAAAGGGTGCTCGGGTCCCAAATATTCATATTATTTGAGGCATGTTATGGCAAAACCACCAAATTATTCCAATATTGAAAAATGAAGTTTGTATTGAAATCATATTACACTTGTTGTAAGCTGTAAAATGGGGGGGGGGGGGTGTTAATTATGAAAATCGGACATTTATAAATAACGAAAGTTATAGAAGAGACTATACAAAAATTTTCTTTGTATTTGTTTATATTTCCTGTTGTTTACTTGCTTATTTCTCAGTAACTTCCAGTGCGAAAACTTGGTAGTTTTACCATGACTAGCCTCATTTTTTTGTATTCTACTTCTGAAGGAGGTGGCCGAGGTATGGATATGAGGTATAAAGATTTAAAGGGCAGGTTCACCCAAAAAAAATATCTTCCTTATATGTTTTAGTTTATTATAAAAAGTATATTCAGCCCTGTTTCTGAATTCTAGAATTTAATTTGGCCTATCATAATTATTGATGAAACAGACAAAAATTTCTAAGTGGGGGGATAGTTCAAATTAGAAGATAGAATCCATATTCTTTTACATACAAATTGTCTAAAAGAGGGGTATTTTAAATAAATTGTGAAAAATCAATGGTCATTCTAAAAATATATAGAAAAATACTTTTCTTGTGTGTTTTAACAAAAATGGTTCATTTCTGATGTTTTTATAAAGTGTATAATAGGGGCCTAGCCATTTTTATTTGATAATAAAAATTTACCCACTTTGCTATTTTGTGTGTAAAAGAATAGGGATGAAATCTAGTGTTTATGATATATTTTAATTTACGAGACTCAAGGGGAAAAAATCCTAAAAATGCCCAAATAGGGCTGAATATACTTTTTATGATTAATCAAAACATATAATGAATAGTAAATTAGGTGAACCTGCCCTTTAATTAAATCACTATGCATTGATCCAAAATTCCATTTATCACATTCATGATGATGCATGCATATAGTATAGTACATATAATATGATATACTTTTATAAACTTTTTCATAATAAACATATTTTTGTTTAACATTCAGTCTGAATATTAAGAACTTGCAATTAAATTTACTTCATATTTTCCAAGCCCATTTTTTTCACAAAATTTTGGTCAGTGGGCTGCCAGGATTACTATTGTTATTAAAGCTATACCTCTGTTACTATATTTTCTGTAATTTAATTTTTTTAAGCTCTGGATTTTCTGAGATAATTAATATATTTCTTATAATGTTTTGATTAACTGAGAAATTACTTCAAATTTATTTCTTACAAGTTTTAGGAAAATTTTATGTATTAAGCTAAAAAGTTGGGAGATTAATGAAACTAAAAAAAGGAAAAGATGCTAAAACAGATTTTTCAAGATTTTTGGTTTGTAGCACACTGAATGTAATATCTTTTTTCAACTTTAATTTAAATGTAGGAGTTTCTTTAATGAGGCCTTATTAAAAAAAAATATTAGTTTATCATCCCTGTGTGCATCACTTTTGGGGAAATCCCATTTTTTAAAACTTTTACTATTCGAACATTTTTTCTTTTCTGTCATATTCACTTAAAATGCTTTGGATTTTCTTAACATAAATTAATATGAACTATTCCTGAGCTCACAGCGAGGTACACAAAATCTAGGCATGGGCCTACAAATGATCAATGCTGTACCCGCTGTAGGCTGGTGTGGGCATCCTTTTATTAGGTAAAAAAAAAACTCCAAAAACGCTGTAGCTATAGTTCCGGTAGTGGTGGCTATCTCCGCAATAGTTAGCATTCCTAGAGAGGAAACCCTAACATCAACTTTATCATTGGAGAGGGTATTGCAGAGATAGCCACCACACCGGACCTCTAGCCACTACGAAAAAAAACCTCTCGCCCTCATAAGTTTTTATGCTTTGGTAGGGTGATAAACTAAGGATTTTTTTTTATGGGGCCTTAACACTGGTGTCACCATTCCTGAAAGAAAGCATATTGGTGTTTTTACTTTAACGAAGTGGTTAAATTGACAGCAGCCTCTAGTGCTTAAGGTATAGGGAGAGTATTTTCAAGGTTAGGGTCAAGCCTGATCCACCAATCAGTGAGCTGGAATTTGAAACATTTCACGTAAATATATCCAGAAATGAGCTCATGAATGTCTGACCATGGAGCTATGGTCTGACTGTACACTAAGTACGACATAATTACCCTACTCTGTCTAAGACACATTAATTTACAGATCAATATAAAAGTATTCATTAAAATTTAATCATTATTTATTGTAGTACTGCTTAATATAAATAGCAAATGCCTGAAAATTAAACAGCTAAACTTAATGTGTTGTTTTTATAGAAATAGGCCTACAGATTTTTTTGTTAAGCTTCACCTTCAAACTAGAATAGTTGTAACTCAATCTATCTAGACCACTTCGGTACTTACCTTTGGCCGCAGTGGTTGAACGAAATACGGGTTGACGGAACTGGAACTTCAACATCAAAGCTCATAGCTTGGTAAGACAACGGAGGAAGCATAACTCTAGTTTGATTAACACAGTTAACTTCTACATGTCTTTACCGATCGTTCAAAAATGATGGAAATTACAGTTTATTATCTGTTAACGATGTCATCAGACGAAAATGTTCGGGAAAATACCCTCGACCGTACGCTTGCTGATTTCGCGTCGGTGTACTCGAAACTCGATTGTCAAGTCCACAAACAATGAATCGACTTGATTGGACGTATCTGAAGCAACGCCAGGGAAACAATAACAAAGATCCTCATATATAGTCCAATAATTCTGAATATTTTTAACAAGACAATATGTAATTTCAATTAAAACATATCAATTGATATTATATCTGAATAATTACATCGATTTCAACAGCGAAATAATTGCACAAAGTCCTGAAAAGGAAACATTTCAAAGCTGGTTAACTACATGCTTCAGTAGTCTCCTTAGTTGGTTACTCAACCAATCAGAAAGGCATGTGGCAAGACGTGACGTAAAATCAAGGCTACCGGCGCCTTATTTGGAAAGTGTGCACGTGAACGACAATGAGCCAGTTATAATAAGGTCAGGGGTTGTAATATAAACGTTTCAACAAAACTCACAATTTTTTGTATTTGATCAAAACATAGATATGGATCATAATGTTCATAAATACTTTTCTAACATCGATTACATTTACGCCAATTACAATATTAGCGAGTAAATGATTCGATTCAATTCAGTTTTATTTAATATTCCATTTAGGGAAATTATCCGCATCAAAATTACAATAAACAGTAGCCCTATAGGCCTATCAAGGAGAATCCTTGAGTCGAACCTTGGGCGGCGATTTGTGGGGGACGGGAGACACGTCACCCCCCAACTTTTAAATGTTGGGGACATGATATAAATTGTCCCCCCACTTTTTGTAAATGTTACCTTGTTATCAATAAAAATATTATATAATTGACCCTAAAAATAGGAAGATAGACATACAAACGGAGAAATGCCCTTTTTTTTGCTTGTCAAAACCAAATCGGACACCACGCCCACCCGCCGGACCCTCATCGGTGGCGGCACCATTGCAACTTCTTGTCTTTGCCCCCCACCCCCACTTTTTAACTCAAATCAACGCTCATGAGTAGAACAATAATAAATGTACATTGATGATGATGATGATGATGATGATGATGATGATTACATTTGATAATGATACGACGACGATCATGACGATGATGCCATGACGATGAACAATATCGACGATGACGACGGTGAACAATATCGACGATGACGATGTTCCCCCACGGGCTATGCCCCCGTAGCGCCGCCACTGCCCGACAGCAGGGCAATACCTCCGACAGGGAGGCACCCCGACAGGTGGGCGTGTTTCCGTTTTTTCAATTTGACAAGAAAAAAAACCCCTATTTGCCTTATTTGTATTTTAGACTGTTTGGGGTATATCCTATAAGGCAAATTCGCCCCCGACAAAACCTACAATACCCCCCCCCCCCTACGAGGGGTGGGAGTGGTCTGGTAAGGGTCCCTCGACGGAGGATCTACCCCCCCCCCCGTATCGCCGCCACTGCCCTAATTCGAATTATTTTCGGGACTTGAGTCCGCTCTAATGGGGTGTCACTTTGGCCCCTCAAATAATTGACCAATTGACTTGAGAATTGGCACATATGATAAACAACTTAAGTAGAATGAGAATTCTTAAAAAATCGGACTATATTGCTTTATTATAATTAATTAAAATATAGTGTCGGATAGGCTTAATGAATTAAGTGCAATCTGTACAAAATTGCAGTTTTTGTTGTCAGTCGCGAGCAATTAACGATCTAAAAATCAGTTCTCATGAATTCATACATAGTTAAAAACATGCAGGAAACTACTTGAGAGAAAGGGTACTGAAGTTTGGACGTGAAAATTAATCTATACTCCTAAAAAAAATCGACAAACGACAGCGGGAGACGAAGCCCCCTTCCTCCCCACCTCCTCTCACCCACTGGTCCCCAGTGGGAGTAGGGTTAAAGGCCCGTTTCTATGACGGCAACGATCAACGATAAATTGATAAAATATAGAAATCAGAAAAAAATGGAGAATATTTCTAACGATCCAATGTCGATTTAACATGTAGGACTATATGTCGACAACTATCTTTTACCAAAAATGTATTAAAATTACGTTACAGTAACTAAAATCTTATCGTGTTTTTTTTTAAATTATGACGTCATTCGATTTGATTTGTGGAAATAATGTTACACAACAATACACTATAAATACTGCTCAAAAACGTGTAATTTCTATAGAAAAACATTTTTTATCCATTTATCGTTGGTCGTTATCGTCATAGAAAAAAACAAAGCTTAAGACACATGGAAATCCAACATTGTAGATAGGAAATAATGTTTTAACAACTTAAGAAAATACTACAAGAATGAGATCATCGTGACAACTTAAGATTCAATATTTCGACATAAATTATGTCATCATCATCATTCCTGATAATGACATAACGTATGTCGAAATTTTGAATCCTGTCACGATGGCGTGTATCTGATTGCTTGTAGTACCGTAGGTACTCCGTATGTAACTTTCTTGAAAAACTGGTAAGCGCGCACGCAAGCACAAATGTGTCATTTGATAATTACAAAAGTAATCCACATTAATTCAACATAAATTAGTACGCTTACAAAATTGTTTAATAATATATTTGTACACTGAAAAATCAAATGTCTTTAGATGTTATTTGATCAATTATAGCATATAGTGTTAACATTAGATATAGGGCCTAATACAGTGATTTCTATAGTGCCATTATGATAATTTGTCAAACTATTTCTCCGTGGAACGAGTCACAAAGAAGATACTAATAACTTTCTTCTTTTTCTGTTCTTTTTGTTCTTTTTTGTTCTTGTTCTTGTTCTTCTTTTTGTTCTTCTTCTTGTTCTTCTTGTTCATGTTCTTCTTCTTCTTCTTCTTGCTTTTGTTCTTCTTCCTCTTCTTCTTCTTCTTTTTCTATAGTGTCATGATGATAAATAATTTGTCAAGACTATTTCTCCGTGGAACGAGTCACAAAAAGATACTAATAACTTTCTTCTTTTTCTGTTCTTTTTGTTCTTCTTGTTGATCTTGTTCTTATTTTTGTTCTTGTTCTTCTTTTTGTTCTTCTTGTTCATGTTATTCTTCTTCTTCTTCCTCTTCTTCTTCTCTTCTTCTTCTTCTTGAACAAACCTTACAACTGTTACGCATCAGTGAACACATACGATGGATACACGCTGTGCGTTCTGTTCCACGGCTTGGTTTGCGCTTGTTTTTGATAATTTGTTTTATTCTGTCTACCCCCTCCGAAGGTAGATAGAAATACAATTAGTAGGCCCTATAAATATGAAAATGGAGGCCTCAAGAACCCCCCTTAGAGGAAATGAGCACCCCACCCATTTTGTGACGAAAACAATCTCTTTTAATTTAGGCCTAAATAAACAACCAGTAGCGGATTTAAGGGGGGAAGCTTAAAATTGGCACATTTTTTGGGGCTCGAATGGAAAGGGACTAATGAAAAAAAAATGCACATCGGCCATATAGAGACCCCTAGACGTGAGGCATAAATCAGACCTGTTATTATTTTACATTATGTTTTTTTTTTGTTTTTCGTCAAAACCAAAATGGAAATTTAAGCTCCCCCTAAATCGCAATCCTGGATCCACTCTGGAAACTTCTTTTTATCTATCGTTGATCGTTATCGTCATAGCAGACCTGTAGCCAGGATTGTAAGAGGCAATGGTGGCGGAGGGGCTGGCTCGATATGCATGGTCGGATCAGGAACAGAGGCAGCAGAACGATTTTTGATAAGGAGAGAGATGAGGTTAAATCTTGCTCAGATATCCCACCCGGGGGACGCATCGGGTATCGGGATAGGGGGTGCTTAACAAACGTTGTATCTGCATGCTTCCCATGGTCGCCTTAACCATTGGAGAAAACTCGAATTGTTTGGGAAAATTACGTTTTAAGTATAAGATTTATGATTTTTATGTGTGGCCCAAACGGATTATGTTGTAAAAAAAACCTACAGTGAACAATAATTTGAAATATCTCCTGTAGTTTATGGGAAAACTTCGATCAATTTATAACAGCTCCTCTGGCCGATTTTTGTTAAAATTTTACGGTTTTGGCCGTGTCAAGCTTGGTTAATACTCCCTCACTCGTAAACTATTTTTTTTTTTTTTGTGCTGGCCGAAACGGATTAGTGGAAGAAATTGAATGAGCTTGAATCTGATATAAAACGTGGTATGATTAGTTGGGTAGTTTTATCCGAAAAATAGAAAATAAAAACGCTGTGTTAACATTGTTTAAATGACTAGGGAAAACGGGGCAGGTTGCATCACTTAAAAATAACACAATCATATTACAACACCATTGATTGAAACATGAGCGGAATTAAAGTAATGCTACCTGCATATTCGCCTGTAGCGCGTAAACGCTGTGACAACACTGTTTATGACTAGGGAAAGACGGGGCAGGTTGCATCACTACAAATAATATTATATTACTGAATATTACAATATCATTGATTGAATCATGGAACTACAGTAAATGTTATTGGCATATTCCCCAGTGGCGCGTAAACGCTGTGCTAATATAATATTCTTTAAATGACTAGGGAAAGAGAGGGCAGGTTGCATCACTAAAAATATTATAGTATTACACCATTGATTGAAACATGGGCGGAACTAAAGTAATGCTGCCTGCACATTTCCCAGTGAGACGTAAACTCTGTGTTAACATTGTTTAAACGACTAGGAGAAGACGGGGCAGGTTGCATCACTAAAAATAATATTATAGTATTACAATACCATTGATTGAAACATGGGCAGAGCTATAGTAATATTACCTGCACATACCCAGTGGTGCGAAAACGCTGTGTTAACATTACTTAAATGACATGGGGAAGCGGGGGCAGGTTGCATCACTAACATAATATTGTAATATTATTTTTTATGTGTGTCAACCTGCCCCGACTTCTCCTAGTCATTTAAACAATGTTAACACAGCGTTTACGTGCCACTGTGGAATATGCAGTATTACTTTAGTTCCGCCCATGTTTCAATTGGAGTACTGTAGGCCTAATATTGTATTACAATATTATTTTATAAATGCAACCTGCCCCGTCTTCTAGTAATGTAAACAACGTTAATACAGCGTTTTCGCACCACTGTTTCAATGAATAGTATCATAATATTACAATATTATTATTAGTGATGCAACCTGCCCCGTCTTCTCCTAGTCTTAAACAATGTTAACACAGCGTTACGTGCCACTAGGGAATATGCAGGTACACATTGCTTCAATTCCGCCCAAGTTTCAATGAATAGTATTGTAATATTACAATATTTTTTAGTGATGCAACCTGCCCCGTCTTTCCCTAGTCATTTAAACCATGCTACTACTGCTAACACAGCGTTTACGCGCCACTGGGGAATATACAGGAAACCTTTCTTTGTCCTTTGTTGTGTTCTCATTTCATGAAGAAAACAAGAGGCGGGTTAATTTTAAGTTAGGGGGAGGGGATCGAGTTACGTTTTGGAAGTCAATTTATCGGCCTGTAGCGGCCCCACCCCCGAATACGCCATTTTATGAATTGATTATGTTTGGATTATTAGATATGTTAAAATATAATTATGTTGGATTTGTTACCAGCAATCTGATAAAATTTTATCATTCTACACAATGGATTTATGTTTGTTGGAAAGATATTGCAGATTCTACGAAATTCTCGGGTTACCTTATAAAGAAAAAAAGTACAATTCTGAGGAAGTGTGTTTTACAGTGTATTCGTTTTCGTACGTGATAGTCCATCATCGATGTTATATAAGAGGGCGCTAATTTACTGTTAAGTACTGAAATAGCATTCTTTTTGGCACAGGTTCAAGAATCATTACAGGACAAAGACATTTCAAGTTAAACGTTGTTCAAAATATTACGACAGCAACAAAGATTTTTTTTTATTTCGTGGTTAATTAAAAAAAAAACAATCGTTATATGCCTCTTGTCTTTGACAACAAAACGAACCTCCCGCTATAGGCGTAGGTAGGCTACGATTAACTAAATGTAACAGATGGGTTGGCCTATTTTTAACTGCGTTAAAAAGGAAGTTCTGAGATGTTTATATTTATCAAGTAGGCCTATTAGGCGGAAGAGGGGCATGGACAGTGGCGGGTTTAAGAGGAGGGGGTAGGGGTTTAACAGGCTTAAGCACCCCTAAATATATCCGACATTTTTGGGAGGTTTAAATTTAAATAATGGCTATATACTAATAAAAATAGATGCTAGGGGCTGTGGGTATCCTAGAGGATAAGTTGGACCAATATCAGGGGCGGATTTAGAGTGGGGGCGAAGCCGGCGCCTCTTCCTATTATCGTCAAAACGTAGTTGCTCCCCCGCCCCTTATGATAGGGAGCACCGGGTCCAAAATTTGCCATAAAAACCAAAAATAGACATACATAAGGACTAAAACAGGGTAACAGAACACCAAATTGGGGACAATTCCCGATTTTTTTTTGCTCGTCAGAATAAAACCGACAACCACGCCTACCCGAAACTGGAAAAGGGCTCCTCCCCTCTTGGTGGATCCTGGATCCGCCCCTGAATATAAAAGCAGTTTTTTCTTGTCAATCGGAAATTAAACACCACTAAATCACAATCCTTGATCCGCCCCGGATGGAGACGACGCTTCCGCTTATGATAACTCGGGGAGGGGGACAGTGTCCTCTGAAATGTTGCATCAACTGTAAAATGAGATAGATTGAGTTTTGAGTTTTATTTTGTTGCTACATAGAGAAAAGAATGGTTGCTATGAGTACTGTACCACCAAATGTGCCCGAGCACTTCCCTTTAGAGGTCCAAGATGAAACAGCACGTACATAAGGTGTTAAAGAATATTTTGGCCCTGAAAACCTGCTTCAGAAAAAAATAGACACAAATGAATAGCCAATAACGTTTTTTTGCTGAACTAATTGTAATTCGGTCGAGCACCCCTCTTTCCAGGTACATCGATGCGTCCCCTTGGGGCGGGGTAAGTTGAACAAATTTCCCGCCCCACCATAAAAACAAACAAGGGCCAGTGGTGGACGGGGAATCTCGTTTCTGCATTGCCTCGAGCCATTGGTTCTTCCAAAACCCAAAACTAAAAAAAAAACAACACAGTATCATAACTAGGCCCAGCTAGGCCTAACCTCTGTTAACACTTTGTTTTCTGCCAAAATGTGGGACTTCCCATGTAGGCTCTATTCCTGATGATGATGGTGCTGCTGCTGATGGTATCGAAAATATGATATCGAAATATTGAATTTCAACATGATGGCGTGTATCGTATTTGTGGCGTATATAACAGGGGCGCAGCCAGAGGGGCGAGGGGGGGGGGTCAGGACCCTGTTACACCCACAAATGTAATAACGCCCACAAATGTAATAACGCCCACAAATGTAATAACACTTTTACCCA